>JAJOOR010003766.1:0-53139 GCA_036250505.1 Solanum acaule | reverse complement strand
CTTGCAAGTTTAGACACTAGACACATTCAAAGGAAAAAGTGTGAAAGTAACAATCGTTTAACCATTAACAAAAAGTGTGAAAGTAACAATCGTTTAACCATTAACAATAAGACTAGTAAATTTAGTATAGTCTTATTGGGTTATAGGTTTAACCATTAACAAAAATCATAAAACCGAAAACCGAACCAATAACCCAATAAAAAATTTTGCAAAACCGTTTAAAAACCGTTAGCCCAATAACCCAATAACCCAATATCAATAAACCAATAGTATTTTTTCGGTTTTATTTATTGGTTAAATCAATTTTTGCACACCCCTAATTTAAACACGAATTTATATGTTATTTGATATTAAAGGAGCTTGAATATTTATCACTTAAAGAAAATATATTTTATCCCTTTTTTATTTGATGTCAGTATTCACATTGGGGGTTGGGACGGGGAAAAGTGTGACAAGTTGAATTCATATCGTGTATGACCAGTTAAATAAGAATGAATTTTCTATTTAAAAGAAATAGAGATAATAAATTGTTATAACAAATGGAACATATATATGAGAAAATGGGGCAAGTATGCAAATGACCTCTAGACCAAAACATATGCTTTTTAATTATTATTTTTTAATATGAAATGTATCAACCAAGAATGTATATTATACACAATATACACATTTATCATATTTGAATTTTGCCAACAAATTTAGTATTTCCTTAAATTTAGTATCTATTTAGTATTTATTACATCATTCTCTCTTTTTCTTAATTTAATCTTTTTTTCCATTGTTTCATTCTTTATTTTTCTTGATTACATTTTAAAAAATCATTTTACTCAAATTAATCAGGCCATTTTTAATTGTTTTCCCTCCTTATTTCATTCTCTCTTTTCCTTAATCAGTCGCTTCTCATTCTTTAAAATATCTCTAATAAACTCTTAATTTTGTCAAATCAATCGCACAATGAAAGAGATTGCAATTTGATTAACGGACAAATTCCCAATAAGCTCTCAATATTCTCTCATAAATCAAGTTGTTTGATAATTTTTAGTAAGCTCTCAATTCATTATATGTTTTTATTATCCTCTTTCTGTAAACTTTTCTCTCTAAGTTCTCAATCACTCAATCATTATATGTTTTTTTAGGTTAGTTTTCAATTTGTTTTTTTTTTCAATCTCTGTATTCTCTTTTTTGTTTGTTGGAGGTTCATCAGTGACGGACCTAGAATTTTTACCGAGTGCATTGAACATATGAAGAAGGAGATTCACAAAAAAATGCCAAAATCCAATTTTATTAGTTAAATATTAATTAATATATAATTATTATTTAAAATTAGTATTTTATCATACTAAATAAATAATTGAAGTATATGATTTAATCAAAATAATGAGGTCAAGCACAAGAAAAAGGGCTCAGCCAAAAAGCAATGTGGAATTTGAAAATTGTGAACCATTTTTTTATTTTGTTTTAAGAAAGAACTTATATAGTGTAGGTTTTTTTTTTTCAATTTTTGAAATCTACAAAAAATAAAAATTTGAAATTGTAGGAATTAATTTTTCAATGAGAATTTATTTTCTAATTAATAAAGTATAATTTAACTTATGTTTGTAAGTTATTCACTTTACTATTCAGATTATTAGTTCATGTGTGTTAACCTTGCAAGTTATTTACTTTATTTTTCCGATTTTGTTCATTCTTCTTGTTCTTAATTAATACTTTGTTCAATAATCTACTATATGGGAAATGATGAAAGTCAAAAAAAGTGACTTAGGGCCTGTTTGGAAGGACACCCTGGTAATTGGATTTGGTGTAATTACACTGTTTTGTCCTGTTTGGAAGGACAGGTAATTACTTGGTCAGCAGGTAATTGGTGTAATTGGCAGGGGTAATTACACTCTACAATTCACAGGCAGAGGCTGTGAATTGCTGGTAATTACATGGTGTAATTACCACCTGATTACTTTATCATTTTTTTTTTAATTTCTATTTTTAATTTTTTTGTTTTAATCTTTTTTACTTCTGTTATTTTAATTTATTTTTATTTTTATTTTTATTATTCTAAAAAATTGTAAAAGTCTATTTTTATTTTATATTATTATATTTCATTTTATTCTTGTTCTCAACCTTACTTTACGTGATTCTATGTAATTTTCTCGTATTATCTATTTCTTTATGTCATGTTTATTTTCTCATTAGCATAATTTTATTAGTATTGTAATTTTTAAATTAAAATAGAATTTATTGTTAAGTAAGGTTATTAACTTACGTTTTCTTTATTTTGAAGAAATAAAAATAAATCATATTTATTGCTATGTTGAAATTTGTTATAAGAGTATTAAGTTAAATTTTTTGTTTTGAATTTATTACTTATGCTATATTTTTAGTTTCATTTGCTTTAGTAATATTGAATTTACATTGCACGTCATTTTTTAATTAGACTTGATAGATTATATATTTGTCAAACATTTAATAATTTATGATATTTTATTTATATATTACTATTCTTTTTATCAAACATGCATTTCACAATGTTCGTAGAACTTCATACTTTTAGTTGTTACGATCAATTCAATTGAAATATATTAATTTGAAAAAATATAAATCAATTATTTTTTCATAATATTAGTTATAGTAAATATGTTTATTAATTAATATATTTTCAAAAAAGAATATATATATATATATTAAATATTTAATTTAATGTCATTTATAAAATTTCTTATTTGTCTAGTATAAATTTTAAATGATTAATTTTTATTTTTAAAATTTATTATAATTTTATCATTGCAATTGTGCATCCAAACAGAACATGTGTAATTACACTGTGACAACCAAACATGTCAGTGTAATTACTAGATTGTGTAATTACTAGGCTGGTAATTACTACCCTAGTAATTACACCAATTCCTATTACCTGGTGGCTTTTCAAACAAACCCTTAAAGATGCTGTGAATATATGTTTACCATTGACAAATGCACCCATAAAAAGCATTTTCTAAAAGTTTGTTGTTGATAAATAAGGTGTGTTGAATGCTCTTTTATCTAAATTGCAACTTTTCTGAAAGAAAAAAAAAGAAGTAAATGAAATCCACTGTAGTTAGAAGGAATCCAACATTTTCATTTCTCAACACATGAATCATATTTTGAGTTTATTATTTTGGGTTCATAGAAGTTCATATGGTAATTGGTACATAAGTTATCATTAATGATAAAAAAAAATGAGTTTTTTTTTTCAAATATTACTAACTTGGTTGTTATCTCTCTTATTCACACTTAATCAAAGTTGCCACATAGTTTTGTTATCAAACATTGATTATGATCACGTTATCTTAGTTTATTATACATACATGTTTGGTTCTCAATTTTCATCTCTAAAGTAGTGAATCATATCCAGCAATTCTCAGTCTTAGATCAATAAATATCAAGACTACATTATCTTTAATATGATTAGCATTGATTTGAGATAAGAGTCAAAAACACATAGAAATTATCTTTTTTCTTAGTTTCATACCTAAACTATTGAGAGTGTTAGTTTCAAACATATCTCTCTTTTATTACACTCTCATCATGGTGTGTGTAATACACTCTCTCTTTTATTTAAAAAATTATCATTTCACACTCCACATGGACAAAACATTTCATCTTGACAAGAATTAAATAAATTATTAATATTAGTTAAAGTTAAAGATTAAAGTATTAATTATTATTCTCCAAAAAAAATTAAAAATAAAATGTAAAATATTTTTTTTACCCACTCCACTCTTTCCTCTAAGCGTACTCCCCCCATCTAAGAATATATGTACACATCTAACACAAGATGAGAAAAATGTAAAAAAAAATAAGGAGTAGAGGATTAGACAGGGTGGGGTAGAATTTTATTTTATTTTTTAAACAAAATAATATCAAAATATTTTTTAAGAAGGAGTGGGGGAGGGGTGAGGTCTGAATTTTTTAAAAATAGTTTATAAAAGAATTTTAAAAAATAAAAGGACGGGGATTGTGGGGGGGGGGGGGAGATTATGGAGTGGGGTGAGAAAAATAATTTTAAATTTTATTTTTTAAAAAGATAAATATTTTAAAAAATAGCTTTTTTTTGGATAGTAATACTTTGATCTTTAGTTTTTAACTAATATTAATATCTTATTTAATTTTTATCGAGGTAGAATGTTTTATTTATGTGGAATGTGGCAAGGTTTTTGCAAATACACTGAAATGTGTTTCTCAACCTAATAAGTGATAGTTTAGGTATGGAACTAAAAAAATAAGAATAATTTAAGCGTATTTTTGACACTTTATCTCTTTTGAAAAATGATACTTGAAAATGATCCCTATTTAAAGTTGTTCTAATAATATTACTGGGCCCAAGTGTCTACCATGTTAAGCCCAGCCCAACATCACCTTCTCCATCCATCTATTCATCTGCTTTCATTTGCCATTTTCTCTTTGCTTTATCCCTTCTTCAAGGAGTGACTGTTGCTTTCCTTGAGGTATCTTCTCTGTGTTTTAGTTGTTATGTTTCCCAATTTAAACTTTTTGTAAAATTTCTTTGTTATGTTGTGTTTAATTTTTTCACAATCTTTTTGTAGAATGTGACTAATTTTATTTTTTTTGTAATCTGGTGCTGAATATAGATATGCATTTTGTTTTTGCTATATGTACTTTATACATTTACCAACAAGGAAAGAAATCAAGAAAATTGTTAGTAACACTTGAGAAAGGTGACATTTTTTAGATGTTTAAACTTCTGAATTTGTTAATATGGAGGAGCAAGTCTATGCAGCCCCATGATAAATAAGTGTAGAATTAGAGACCTGGGCTAGTTAATTTTTACATTTTCTGTTATTTAATTATTCTTTGTATTCAAAAAATATATATATAAGGGCTTATGTAAAATCGTTGGTGACGTTGGATTCAATCTATGAGAAGGTGCGTGATCCATTCGTTAATGGCATTGCAGGAATTGATAGAAGCATTGTAAGTTACCAATGTGATGTGAGATTTTAGGATAGAGAGTGTAGAGTCCAGTTGCAGCTTTACCAATTACTAATTGCTTTTGGTAAAGATAGAAAAACAATTTAATTGACTAAGTAGCTGAATGCGAAGAAATTAGATTGAAATAAAAGGAACTAGCTTCACATTATGCAACATAATTTGTATTTTAAGTCAAAGAACCAGTAGAAGTAACATTAATGAGATAAACAAGTGCAAGAGTAATGTTAGAAAGAAGTGCTTATTTGGTGTTATATGATTTTTTGTTCTTGAATCTAGAATCCAAAGATCATTACTAAACATCAATGTTATGTGAGCTAGAGGGGCTACTAGAAGGATCCTATACTGCATCAGATAAATGTGCTTGTTGGAAAAGGGGTATCAATTATTTTTATCGTGTTTTGTATGCCAATGCCATTGAAGAGAATTGCGACACTGCAGTCATGGATTATATTGTTTCTTGAATCATGCCTCAAACTTGGGATTTTTTTATTCTGTCAAATGTCTTTACCTTTTATATAATCCAAGTGACTAAGAACTGCCACAAGTCCGAGTTTAACTTTGGATTCTGTATCCTTTGATTGTTTGAATGTATGTAGTTTACCAAGAAAATTCGGGATCTTTTCATAATGCATTATTATCACTTTTTACGTCTATTTGTTCTCTTGTCGAATGTGATCATTTCAGAATGTTGCATCTTTCTAAAGCTGAGGCACTTACACACATCAAGTAACTGTGGTCAAAATAACTAGTTTTCATCATTCTCCTTGATCTATTTGATCGCTTGCTGGATTCACAAGAATCTGAGGGGATTGTAGTTTCAAGGTGTCATATTTCAGCTGATTGTTCTATGATCGACATTATGTGGAATATCTTCTCTCTCAATTGTTGCCTACTTGTATATAGAACATAGCAAGGCAAGATGTCCATGATGTATGTGTAGGATGAACCAAATCCTCAATGGATTTTATTTGTCCAGGATACACATATTGTCACTCCAAAAATCATTCCCTAATGAACTGGACAATCAGTGGATTTCTACCAACAAAGAAAAAAGTAATAATTCGAATAAGAAATTTTTAAATCGACTTGAAGTTTCAACTTTTATTTCAATTGAGTTTTGCTTCTTGTATTGTGTTCTGGTAGTATGACCATTATACTGGTGATTTGAAATTACTACAAATCCCTCTTATCATTTTACAATGCTGCATCATCTTTCTAAAGCTAAGTCACTTATACACATCAAGCAATTATGGTTTAACTAACTAGTTTTCATCATACTCCCTGATCTGTTTGATTGCTAGCTGGATGCATGAAAATCTGAGGAGATACTAGTTCCATGGGTCATATTTCAGCTGTTAAAGATCGATAAATTGTTCTGTGACCAGAATTTCAACTTCTATTTTAATTGAGTTTTTCTTCTTGGTATTGTGTTCTTGCAGTATGCACCATTATACTATTGATATGAAATTAGTAAATTACTGTGAATCCCTCTGATTTTCTTTAACAAAACTGTGTGCAGCAGGCCCATGCATACTCTGGGATGCTCTAACTAGTGTTACGGGTGTGGTGTCATCTGAGATTGGTGATGGAGAGATTTCCGCGGTTAGCACAACGCGTTCTTTCCGTGCCATTCACTCCAAAATACTTGAAATCTTGTAAGAAAACGAATCCTCTGACCTCCCACTTAATGCAACTCCGTGGCTCCCAGAGACCAATATTCATACAATGGAATCTGCAGGGAAGACCTTCTGTATGCACTGACTTAGTATCCAAGAGAAATTACAGTTCTACCACTGCTCAAGCAGGTTGGTTTCTGGGTTTAGGAGAGAAAAAAAAGCAAGTCATGCCTGACATTGTGAAAGCTGGTGACCCTGTTCTTCATGAACCGACTCAGGACGTTCCTCTTGGGGAGATTGGGTCTGAACGGATCCAAAAGATCATAGATGAGATGGTGAAGGTTATGAGAAATGCACCCGGAGTTGGTCTTGCCGCTCCACAAATTGGTATTCCTTTGAAGGTTTGTTAAAGAAACATTTAGTTTATCCAACTTATTTTTTGCCTCACTGAGTTTGTTTGTATTGCAAGTGACAGATAATTGTGCTGGAAGACACAAATGAGTATATTAGCTATGCTCCTAAAGATGAAACCAAAGCACAGGACAGACGTCCATTTGATCTCCTGGTGTGTGTGAAGTTTTTTATGTGCCATCTTAATAAATATGAGGTCCAAATTTTGTGGCAATACATTCAGTTTTCTTCTATTCTTGCAGGTTATTATAAATCCAAAGCTTAAAAAGAAAGGCAATAAAACTGCATTGTTTTTCAAGGGGTGCTTGAGGTAACACAGAAACAACTAAGCCTAACTTGAAATTTTTTACATATTGAACTATCAAAATGCAGTAGTATATTTGCTTACGAGCACATCGGGGCTCAGGAATAGAAACATGTTTTTTGGTAGAAGATCCTAGGCCTCAGGCACTTCGGAAAAAAGGCAGCTATTTGCTCCATTAGTATTATTTTATGCAAAGAAATATTTAGAAAGTGAATAGCATTAATAACATGTATTTGGAAGATAGTTGTTTGTTATCTTTTGTAAAGTAGCAAAATTTATCATCACCTCAAAACTGTGTCAAAAGGTTTATGAATTCTTTTATTAAAAAAAGGTACAAGAGGCCATATGTTTTCAACAATTATCAGGATGAGCTCTTGTTTTTGATGGTCGCAGCCATCAAGTTTACCTTAACTTGTATTCTGATAATCACTTCAGATATGCACAATGGCCTATCTTTTGTAAAGATGAGCTATGTTATTGTGCAATTGAATGTGCATTGAGTTGGTGAAGATGTCACTCTGCCTATTGAGGAGATAGTCTGAGAAGGAGGAGCTTTATTGATTTGTACATTGTTTTGACTTTCATTACTTTGCTTGCTTGCGTGTTTCTGAATGGTGAACAGGAAATAGCTGTTTTCCTTTTTAGCATTTGTTTAAGTTAATTGTTTAATAGAAAATTACCTAGGAAATTAATAGCCTGTTTATCAAGCTTCCAAAATCTCTGCTTGTTTTGAAAAAATAATTGTTATCAGAACTCAGAAGTGTTTTTCAGAAAAGTAATTTTACAGAGTGGCAATTTGTGTTTGGCTAATCGATTTGAAAATCGCTTTTGCCGATATTAGAGTAGTACTTTGTGCTTGCCAATGTTCCAAAAATGTTAATTTGGAAAATAGGCATTTTTGGCTTCCCAGAAACTTGACCAAATAGGTTATAAGAATAGTTTTACTGGCGCTGTTATGTGGAAGTTCAATTTTTCACAAGAATCTGAATTTCTCGTTGACAGGCTATTCCTAGCCTTTATAATGATACATTATGTGATCAAAACTGCTTAGATGTCCTATCAGGTTAATAGCCACGTATATAAATGAATTCTTTGCTTAATCTTCTGTTTGCAGTGTTGATGGGTTCAGAGCGGTTGTGGAAAGACACCTAGAGGTAGAGGTTACTGGTTTGGATCGAAATGGCAAAGCAATCAAAGTAGATGCTTCAGGATGGCAGGCTCGCATTTTGCAGCACGAATATGACCACCTAGACGGAACTATTTATGTTGACAAGATGGTTCCTAGAACCTTCAGGACTGTAGAGAACTTGGACTTGCCTCTTGCAGCTGGCTGTCCTAAATTGGGAGTGTGCTAGGTCCACTACCTCGAGCGACTCTTTGTGAACTGAATTATCAATATCTCGCTTGGGAATGGGATCATTGGTTACGTTGCTCGGATAACTGTGATGTTTAGAACACAATTAAAGAGCTGCAGACGAGACTTCCCCATCTTGTGGAATATTGAAGTACCTGGATTCAGAAATGAGGTAGCAAATAGGTGTGTACATTAAGCCGTTTACAAAGATTCATTTTTTTGAATGGTGTACTGTTTCTCTTTCTGTTATGGTATACTACAAAGTTGATACTGTTATTGCACAGCAGAAAATGAGAGGGTGTCGAGATTATAGGTTGATATGCAATTAAATGACCTCTTATTCTGTGAACTTCTGGAGAATAATATACATAAATGTAGCTATTTCATAAAAGCTTTTCAATATGAAGGTCTTGCAACAACAACAACAACGACAACAACATACCTAGTGAAATCATGTCTGGGGAGGGTAGAGTGTATGCAGATCTTACCACTACCTCGAGGAGGTAGATATTAAGGTCTTGCAAAACTATATATAGACAGAAAACTAGTTTCTGAAAGATACATCGAGTACAGGACAATTTATACAACTGAATGAGAGTACAATCCTTAATTTTGATTTAATCAACAAGAATCATAACTAGGTATTCTTTTATCAGGTTGAATACAATCAATAGGAGGGGTTGTGTTTGTTCTCAATTCTCCATAAGTTTCCCAACAATAAGGTCCATAAAAGTGCTTCTTTTCTGATGAAGGTTTAAGCTCTATGTCTGCAAGGGAAACACCTGTGCATGGCACAGAGTCGCTACACGCAAAATGAACTGGTTTATATGAATAAGTTCCTTTTATGGATTGATATGAAACTCCTGATATTGCTACTGCTGATGTGTGGTTACCACATTTTCTTTTGTCACAATAGAATTGATCTATCATTATTGGTATTTTCACATCTGAAACATGGATATTTGAGAACATGATTCCCTGAACTGAGCCTGAGCCTCCCTGAAAGTATAGACATACTGTGAAAGTCGAGGGATCTCAATCGATGGATTCAACTTATTGAACTTATGTTTCATTAGTTTATACCTGCCATGTTTTGATTCTTATACCAGTCATAGTGTTTTGTAGTGTTGAATCCTGAACTGTTATGTTAGAGATGCAGGCTTTCGTGTTGTCTTTTCCCAGCCCTCCTATGCTGAATCCATGTCCAGGTCCACAATGCACATCATGAATGAACACAGCTGAACTTCCTGTCTGTATAGATATACAGTCATCTCCTGCAAAATGTGTTGTAGTTTTCACTTCAAAATCACAAAAAGAAAAGTCTCGAATCTCTCTAGCGTAAAGAGCTAAGCCACTACTGTCGTTATTGCTATAGAAATATAGATTATGCTATATATCTTTCAAAGAGTAATTGATCAAATTATTACCACAAGCAATATGACTGCTGTTAATAACAACATTTTGTGAGTTCTGAAGGTGAATTCCATCAGTATTTGGGCCATCTCCGGGGGATGAAACTGTGATCCCAGAAACTTCAACAGCCACACAATTATCAAACTTGAGATGTGCTTTGGGACTGTTTTGGATTGTTATGCCTGTTACAATTACATTGGAACTTCCATAAAACTTCAGTGCCTGCCACAAAATTGCACCAAAATTATAAAATAAGAATAAAATCCACTTAATGAATAAGGGATTTCATTTGGCATAAGGTAGGTAATTGTGTTATAGAACATGATTTTTCCATTCATTTTTTGGCGAACCAGCTCACTGGTACAGTGGGAAGCAGATTTTCACTGAAGTAGTGAGAAACTTCCTAATCTTTACTTAGGAAAAATTACTATTTTTTCTTTTTCCATTGATTCAATCAAAATATCTATGGAAATAAACAACAAACATTTTTTCATTTTTCAGTGGGGAAATAGTGATTTTTAATAGTGATAATTTAGTAATTGGTACTTACTGCTGGTCTGGTTCTGGGCATTTTTCCTTTTGATTTGCTACTTATCTGTCCAGGCACCAATAGGAACAGTCAAGCAATGAATAATAACAATTACTATAAGTTTGAATTAACATTGGGTAGATATGAAAATAGGAGGTTAATTTACTAACATCAAAAGATTAACTTGTAGAACAATTTAGTCAACTATTTTATGAATAGATATAAATGAGACTTGTTTGTACATGGAATAAATTAAAAGAAAATGCTATTTGAACAAGGAGAAGGGTCTTAGAAAATATACCTTCGATTCATTTTTACTTGTTCACAATAAACTTTGTACGTTCTTTACAAAAATAAGTAATAAATGAAATGCATATTTTACTATAATACACCTGACTATTAGCCAAACTATAATACACATATTATACTATAGTATAGAGTACATAAATCTCATACATTTTGGGGCTAATTATATCCTATCTCAAAAGTTTTTTCAATTACAAAAATCTCGGATTGTTCATTGCTCTCGAATACATTACCTAATGGGAGAGATCTTTATGAGAGGGGATAAATATGTATTCGAGAGGAGATTTTTATAATTTTTTCTAAATGATAGAAAAATTTAGAGATTATGATTTCCTATACTATTAACCTTTCTCAAACTCCAAGAGAAAAACAAGGAAAGGGATAGCCAAAGTAATGATAGTATATGGATGGATAAGTGATTATTACCAAAGCAAATTTTGGAGCATAATCATTTTGCTCCTCTGAATAATCACCTTGATATTCTTCTATTAATAAAGGAGTATTTTTCCACCAGACTGATCCTTGGCCATCAATAATGCCTTTTCCCTTAACACATATTCCATTTAGCTTTGAGAATTCAAGCCATTGTAATACACCCCACACTTTAGGGTTTGTTGGTGCTATAATTCTCCCATCCAACTATTCAAAAAAAAAAGAGAGAGAGATGAAGTCCATATATATTTTATCATAATTCTCATGACTACTAGCATTTTAAAGGATTTTGAAAAATGATTTGGGGAATGAGTAGTTAATGTTAAAGATAAAACAAGAAAAATACTTTTTCCTTGATACGCTTAAATGAACGAGTAAAACTAAAAAAATATTTTTAGTATAGTAAACGAGTAAAAGTGAACAAATGAAGTAATTTGCAAGAGTGGTTGAATTAAGGAGAAACTACATAATTACACAAACATTACTATCATATTTATTTATTCTCCTTATAGTTTGAAATAGTTACATTTTATATCACTAATTTATAATTTAATCGCAAATTTCAAGTCAGGTACACCTAGATACGTGTTTTATACACCTAGATACATAATTTTTTGCTACCAAATACATTGAAATAAAGAGAGGTAAGCGAGATTTATCTATGCATTTCAGATACATGTATTTGTTCCAGATACATGCGGTCACACTAGATACACACTAAATACATGTATATGTATGTATGTGGTGTGATTCACATGTAACTGAGATATCAGATACATAGGGGAGTGCGCGAGCGAGATGGGAGGTAGGCGAGTGAGATTTGTCTATGTATTTAGATACATACAAATCCACTTGGATATAATGTATCTAGAGCAAATTATATCTAATTTTGACCCCATATATCTTGAGAGATACATGTATTTGGAAGTATTTGGACGCACCAAAATCTGGTAAGATTCGTAATATTACAAACTAGCATGTATCTAAGTAATTAACTTCTAAACTAGTAAAATTTATGTTAGTTACCCCTTCAATTAAACTTATACAATATTAGTGGACTACATTTATATACCTGGAAAACAATATTTTTTTCACAATGTGACCCTGAAAAAGAGATAGGACCAACTAGGAAATCATAGTTTGATGGAACCATCATAGTTGATCCTTCAACTTTACAAGCTTCTATCCATGTTGCTTCAAATGCCTGCCAAGAAAATTACAAAGTGCAACAAACATGTGCTTCTGGTGAAATTAGGTTTAAGGTTATCTTGAAAACAATTATGAAATGTGGTGGCATGATTAGAAAGAAAATGTTACTTCCTCTGGTCCATTTTAATTATTGTGCTTGTGACATCACTTCAATATAGTATCAGAGCAGTAATAAGTCTTGCTATTATAACAAAATACTTTCACGTTGCTGGTGCAAGAATTAAAATCAATAACTCGCGCGTGGGGAGTATGTTGAAGAATATATAATTGAATACTAATTATAAAAGTATGTATGTTCACACATGACTAAAATATTGTGAAATAGTATTAGTACTCTATATATTATAGAGCATGATATCTTACTTTGGTGTCATATGTGATTCCATCACCTTTAGCACCATAATCTAAGACATTAAAGACATAAAAATTATGAATACTTGGTTGTTGAGGTTTTCTTTCCCTTCTATACCTAGAATTGCATGTTGCAGAATAGATTAATAAAACCAGCAAAGTAACTAATTTCATGAGATTTGTACTAAACCTCAACATTTTGAATGAGAGAAAGATTTAATAGACGATGTACTCTTAATTAATTATTATTATTATTGATGATGATATATATAGGGCTTAATCTGTCTGATAAACCAAATTAGTACTGTGCAATCATGTGACCAACATGCATTACGTCTATATACCTTTCTTGTAGTGTGGGATAAGTTCACTATTCATTAATTCTTACTACTAAAAAACATTAAATTAGTTACGGAGTTTATTGATAATTTCTAACTAATTCGTGGCTAAATAGCTCGTAATTGAATTTTTGTATCATTCTTTGATAATCTATAGCTAAATGAAATTAACATAAAGCTTTTATTGTTTAGTTATGAAATATTTTTCATCGTCAATTTCATATTTTCTTCTAGTGTCTTGTATTTACCAGCAATGAATTGAAAATGAAGTACAATATTTAATTCATTACAGACGAGAACATTGAGACATAATTATCGAGTACTTATTAATGATTTCTATATGACTATATGTTGTCAATTATATCTTGCTAATTAGGTATTTTAGTTAAAAACAATTAATAGGAATATTTTGTTTAGGCTAAAAAGAATATTAAGTAGGTGTTACGTGTGCATGAAGAAGAAGTGTTTTTCATCCTGCTGATGATGAATCATTTGACTCAACACTCGTTCTTGCCTTGTAAGTGATATTTTCTTGAAGTTTGAGCATTGAAATCATGAAATTCAATTTATTCTGTCTGTTCTAATTTATGTGACATATTTCATTTTTCTAAAGTCAAACAATTTAAGTTTGACAGAGAATTTGCTCATGGAATCTTCAATTTTAAAAAAATGAAATTTATATATTTGTAAGCTAAAAAAAGTACTATAAGTCACAATAATTGACAATTCAAAATATTTAAAAGATATATGAGAAATTTATAATAAAAAATAGACTTATTTAAACCTCGAATTCGAAATGTGGCACATAAATTTGGACAAAGGGAATATTATTTTAATACCTTACGTGTTTATGAGCATTTTGATTGTCTGCAATAGTGCTCAAAATTAGGGTTGTACATAGTTCGATTAACAAGAAAATGTTTGGTGCATAAATATATAGTGTTGTAATATAAATGTATACACAATATATTTTGTCTTGTAACATATATATATATATATATATACACACAATATACATTGTAAGAGTATATACATATTGTTGTGGTATCATTAAGTTTTTTCTTGTTCAGAATTATTCATTAGTCAATGATACTATAAGAGTATATGTATATTGTTGTGGTATCATTAAGGTTTCTTGTTAAGAAATGTTACAGCTTTTCAGTGCCTTGTGATTAGGCAGAGATTAACTATGCAATTCCTAAAGAACTTATGAAAGAAAAGCTCTTGAACAGAGTTGCAAGTAAGCACACTTAGAGAGAAAGTAGAAGAGAATCTGTAAAATATTATTCAATGAATGCCCTTGTGAACTGATACAACTAAATTAATAGCTAAACTTGGATCAAGTAATCTCTACCTACTTTTCCCTCTACTACTTCAACTCACAACTGGAATCTAACGACTTAACTGCCTAACAGAATTGACTGGAATGACTTTTGTACCCCTCCTGGCTAATTAGGCATATAACAACTACTCCCCTCTCAAAGACATCCTTGACTTCAAGGATTGAACAGAGGATATTGTTGTTGTAGTGTATGTAAATCCATCCAAGTGTTGTCCTCTTGAGCACAATTAAACCATTTCACTAAGACTTGGGTGACAGATCGTTTGTGTTTGGGCACGACCCTACGATCAAGAATAGCCTCAAGTTCTAGTTGAACATTGCCATGAGCAGACAAGGTAACTGGAAGGTGTGGGACAACGGGGTTAGAACCAATCTTCTTTTTCAGCTGTGATACATGAAAGGTGTGATGAATCCTAGCCTGTGGTGGCAACTCCAAGTGATAAGCAACCTGACCAATTCTCTTTAGTACTGGAAAAGGCCTAAAATACTTAGGACCAAGTTTCTGGTAGGAGTGACCTCTTAAGTACAATTGTCTGTAAGGTTGTAACTTCACGTAAACCAAATCACCAACCTCAAACACCCTTTCAGATCTCTTTTTATCAGCTTGTTGCTTCATTCTCTGTTGAGCCATTGAGAGGTGGTGTTTCAACAGTCTAATAGTTGTTTCCCTTGCTTGTAAACTTCTGTCAAATGCCTCAATCATAGACCCTTGAGCGAAGTAGGGAATATGAAGAGGAGGGTGTTGTCCATAAACCACCTCATAAGGAGTCAGATGAGTGGATGAGTGGAAGTTGGTGTTACACCACCATTCCGCCAATGATAGCTAGTGAATCCACTCCTTAGGCCTGTCACCACACATGCATCTAAGGTATCCTTCTAAGAACTTATTCACTGCCTCCGTTTGGCCATCAGTTTGAGGATGGTAGGCTAAGGAATGATGTAAGGCCACCCCTAGGATGTTGAACAATTCTTGCCAAAACTTGCTAAAAATATAGTGTCTCGATCACTCACAATGGTCTAAAGAAGGCCATGTAACTTATAGACATGATGCAGGAACAATTGAGCAACGTCAGCTGCTGAGTAGGGATGGGATAGACCAATGAAATGAGCATATTTACTCAATATGTCAACTACCACCAGTATAACGGATTTAGAGTTAGCTTTGGGAAGGCCTTCGACAAAATCAAGACTAATGTGTTGCCAAATTCTATCAGGGATAGGTAGGGGTTGGAGTAAACCCGGAGACGCCACATGCTCAGATTTGTTTGTTGGCAGACTACACATTCCCTCACATATTCAAAAACCTCTTTCTTCATTCTCTTCCAGAAGAAAACCATCTTCAATCTCTGGAGAGTAGCTTTCATACCTGAGTGACCACCCAGAGCACTGTCATGGTAAATTTGCAGCAGTTATTGCTTCAGTTTTGCCTCATTACCTATCATCAACCTGTCTTTTCTATATAACAACCTATCCTTCAGGACATAGTAAGGTTTGCAAGCACCATTTGCAGATATGGTGTGGAGCAACTTCATGATATAAGCATCCCTCTGATAGGAATCCTTCACATGTTGTAACAGCTGATCAGTGACCACAGAAAGTGCATTTAACGAAAGGTGATTGTCACTTCGTCTAGACAATGCATCCGCAACTAAATTTTCACTTCATTTTTTGTATACAATAGAATAGTCATATCCCATAAGCTTGGTCAGCCACTTCTGCTAGCTAGGAGTTGTGATTCTCTGCTCCATCAGATATTTCAAACTTTGATGGTCTGTCTTGATTGTGAAATGCCTACCAATCAAGTATGGTCTCCATTTCTTCACTGCCAACACAATTGCCAACATCTCCTTCTCATATACAGAAAGAGAAGAGCGTTTTAGCCCCAAGGCTTTGCTCATGAATGCCAACGGATGACCTTGTTGCATCAAGACAACCCCTACCCCCATTGAGCATGCATCGGCTTCAATGAGGAACTCCAAATCAAAGTTAGGTAATGCTAGAACAGGAGGGGAACTTACAACTTCCTTCAACTTCTGGAAAGTTATTTCAGCCTCCCCTGACCATCTAAAAACATATTTCTTTAGCGAGTCAGTCAAAGGTCTTGCAATAACACCATAACCCTTAATAAACCTTCTGTAATACCCTGAGAGTCCCAAAAATCCCCTAATTACCTTCACTGTCTTAGGTGAAGGCCAAGTTTGCATAGCTTCAACCTTCTTAGGATCAACAGCCACTCCCTCAGAAGAGATAATGTGTCCCAAGTAATCTACTTTTGGCTGTGCAAAAGAACACTTGCTGAGTTTAACATACAAACTATTTTGCTTCAAAACACTGAAGGTCAACTCTAAGTGATTCAAATGACTACTCAAAGAGGGACTGTACACTAGTATATCATCGAAGAAAACCAAGATGAATTTTTTGAGATAAGGCTGAAATATTTGGTTCATCAAACATTGAAATGTAGAGGGTGCATTTGTTTACCCAAAGGGCATCACTACAAATTCATAATGTCCATGATGAGACTTGAAAGTTGTTTTGTCTATATCTTTATCCATCATTCTGATTTGATGGTAACCAGATCTTAAGTCCAATTTAGTAAAAAGTTGAGCACCACCCAGTTCATCTAACAGTTCCTCGATCATAGGAATGGGGAATTTATCATTGACAGTGTACTTATTGAGCTCCCTATAATCTATGCACATTCTCCAAGAGCTATCCTTCTTCTTTACCATGTCTATGGGAGATGAATAAGGGCTCACACTTGGTCTTATAACTCCAGAAGTCAGCATTTCCCGCACTTGCTTTTCAATTTCATCTTTTTGGATAGTGGGGTATCTATAAGGCCTCACATTAATAGGTGAGGTGCCTTCTTTCAAGACTATCTTGTGATCATGCCTCCTATGAGGTGGTAATTCTGTGGGGGTCTTGAAAATTTGGGCATACTGATCAACTAAGGACTGCACAGCAATAGGGATACTCACCTTTTGAGAATTCAGTATGATCCCAGGTGTGTGTTTCTCCTTAGGTTGATTGACTGTCACCACTGCTACTGCCATCATGGTCAACTGAGCCGGCTTCTGCATTAACTTCTGGATGTGTTTGATGTCCACCCACTGTGTCTCAGCTGGTTGACTTCCTCTTAAGGACACTTTATGCATCCCCATCATGAATTCCATTTTAAGTTGCCGAAAATTCCACCTTATGTTGCCTATAGTGACCAACCACTGTATTCCCAGAACTACATCATACCCCCCCCCCCCAAAGCCAATATCAACATATCGGAGGAAAATTCCACACTCTGCATCTTCCAAGAAAATCCACCAGATATATGAGAGCACTTGATCTTAGTGCCATTAACTATAGCCACTGAGACAGCAAGAATGACTTTTAAGGGGCATCCTAGCATTTTGGCAGTTTCATAATCCAAAAAATTATGGGTACTCCCTGTATCAATCAAGATATGCATCACCTTTCCCTTAAAAGATCCTCTAACTCTCATTGTTCTGTAGTCATGCACTCCAGACAAGGCATGAACTGAGACTTGTGCCCCTTCCAAAGTCCTATCTCCTTCTTCTATGTTCGCTTCATGTACTTCATGATGCTCCTCTTCTTGTGGTTCTTTTTCCTCTTTCTCATCCACCTCATACAAGTACAATTGTTTTCCTTTTCGGCAATTGTGGCCCGGCATATACTTCTCTTCACACCAATAACACAAGCCCTTTGACCTTCTTTCCTCCATCTCCGCACTGGTCAACATTTTAGTGGGTTTGGTGAAGGGTTTAGCAGGGAAATGCTTAGGTGGATTTGGTCTGTAAGGTTGGTTGAAATTAGGTTTTGGATTAGGTAGTATTGGAGAAGTAGTTCTATGATAAGGAACACTACTGGTTCTTTGTAGGCTTAGGAATTTCTCAACAAGTTTGGCTTGGTTGTATGTTTTCATCAGAGATCTAGTATTCAACAGCTTCACCTGGACAACTATCTCTGGTTTTAATCCAGCCAACAAACAACTGACTGCTTGGTCCTCTGTGAGATCTACCCCATTTAACAGTTCATCAAATTGATCAAGGAAATTTTGCACAGTACCTGTTTGACGTAATGACACTAACTCTGATAGGGGATCTAAGTAAGTAGAGGTCCCAAATTTATGTCTAAGGGCTCTAACATACTCCTCCCACTCCGAAATGTCCCGGGAGAATTGAGTTTTCATATACATTTGATGCCATTGTAAGGCTCTCCCTTCTAAATGTATGACAACCACCTTCACTTTCGATTCTTTGGCTGTATCCTCATACTCGAAAAATTGCTCGCATTAATAAACCCATCTCCTCAAATCTTCACCACTGAATTTAGGAAAATCGATGCCTGAATACCTGGTATTGGCCCTGTACTGTGACCCACCAGAATCAGTCAACGCCATTTCTTCTCTGTACGGAGCTTTACGAGTCCCTTTCATCGTCACGAACATTTGTCGAACCTCCTTCATGCTCTGCTCATGCTTCTCATTCATGACTCGAAGCTGCTCACCAAACAACTGTTGAAATTCCCCCATTGATTGATCTATCTCACATCGAATTTCATTACTTCCCATAATGCCCCCCATGACTCCAAAATTCCGAGGATTCGCTGGCTCTGATACCAACTTGTTACAGCTTTTCAGTGCCTTGTGATTAGGCAGAGATTAGCTATGCAGTTCCTAAAGAACTTATGAAAGAAAAGCTCTTGAACAGAGTTGCAAGTAAGCACACTTAGAGAGAAAGTAGAAGAGAATCTGTAAAATACTATTCAATAAATCCCCTTATGAACTGATACAACTGAATTAATAGCTAAACTTGGATCAAGTAATCTCTAACTACTTTTCCCTCCACTGCTTCAACTCACAACTGGAATCTAACGACTTAACTGCCTAAAGGAATTGACTGGAATGACTTTTGTACCCCTCCTGGCTAATTAGGCATATAACAAGAAATTACTCATTAGTCAATGATACTATAAATCAAGGGTCGCTAAAGGCGTATTTCTCCAACTTAGGAAGCCACATCTTGATCTCTTTATGATTATCCCATGAATTTATGGAATTTTCAAGATGTCTTCTCAAGGGAATATATTACCTTTTATTTAGGCATTAGCTAAGGTTAAGGGTAACGTAGCTTCCAATAATCCTAACTGACATAGAACTCATTTTGTAAAGGCCTATAAAATTTTGATGTCTACACATACCCCAAAAATTATTTGTATATCATGAAAGCATTATTCAATTATTCAAGAAAATAACACAACATAGCTAGGCAGTGCATGTATCTTTTTGATAAAATGAGAGAATTCCTTTTTAATTTTTCAGTAATACTTTTTATTGTTTCCTTTTTATGTGCCTAAGTAAGGTACAATTGATCTCTAGAATGACAACGAAAGGTGAGATAAGATTATCGAAGCATATGTATATGAATATCACAAGTATTCTTAATTATTAGATGATTAAAGTATTAAAACTTATTTTGTATTTTCTTTTCTATTACTCCATTTATTTCAAAAAGAGTGACCTAATTTGATTTGACACGGAGTTTAAGAAAATACAGAAGACTTTTGAATCTTGTGGTCCTAAATTAAAGTTATGTCAAATGTACAAAATTGTCCTTTAATCTTGTGGCTTAATCATGTCACGTGGAAAGCTGAAATTAAAATAACAAAAAAAGGAATGGGGTCATTCTTTTTGAAATACACTAAAAAGAAAAGTAGATCATTCTTTTTGAAACGCACGGAGTAATCTATTCTTGGTTTTTAGGATGGGAAGGGCCAAATGATGACCAGCCACAAATATAATTAAGACAACAAGTTATAGAAACAAATGAAATGTATTAACATTGCTAATCTTTTGTTATTAATTTACATGAAGTACGCAATAGGTATCTGGCCCATACGTATCAGATAATTTAATTCATCAAAATTAGAATACATGTGAAAAAAATATCTAATACTTTTTTTTATATCTTTATTGGAATTTGAATATGAGATCTCGTGATTCTCAACCTAGCTAATTTATTGACCATTAAATCACACTCTTATATGTTTGGTTCAACCTTATTACCACTACAAGAAATTCCACTTTTTTTGTGGTGACAATAGTCGCAGCTAAAGACTAGAAAGTCCTACTAAATGATCACTAAATCACACTCTTAGATGTTTTGGCTCGACTTTATAACATTTGTGAATATGAAATCTCATATGTGGCTTATGGTCTCATGCATTCATCATTAGAAGTATCATGTCATTATATTATCATTGTGACATAGATTCCATTTGTCTCTCTGAAAGATAAATATTCTTGAAATTTCACATAATTGTCATGGAAATTAATCAAATAGTCGCAATCCAAGAGAAGATTCCTCAACCTTATTTCGAAATCAAATGATTAACTAAAATCAACGTGTCGATCAAAGAGGGGTATATATATATATAGCTTCTTGGTCCCTTTTTCGACTTAAATTCATTTGGTGAACTTTAAAAAAAATGCACTTTCAAGTGTTGAGTAGGATTATCATCAATGGATTATAATATTGATAACACGATCTTTAGAGATATCCTAACTATCACGCATTCAAATTGAGGTAAGATGTGATTCACATTTGAAGAATCTATTCAAACACTTAATTTACACGATCATTGAATATTGTTTTACTAGTCAATTAGTGCAATAACATGTATACAAACATAAACTACATCGACATAGCCACAGTTTAAAATTGTACCTTGTTAAGAATTCGTTCCAACACTTTTCAAAAAAGAAATCTTCAAAGAATCTTCACATAAACTTTATTGGATTGGAGAAGGAAGAAGAAGAAGGACGTGTCTTTTCTTTCTCCTGTTTTGAGAAAGATACATTATTTCTCTGAAAGAGAAATCTTTTATAATCCTAGAGGGACACAATTTTTTCAAATAGTTGTGTATCTTCCCTTTTATTAATAATATAATATATAACAATTATATATTATTTATTTATTAATATGGATTCAGATTGACTCACATGGGTGACCTGATCCAATTTTCTTCATCTCCCACTCATGCATAGTGGGTCAACTTTCATTCCTATTTTGTAGCTTCATACTAATTAACAACTACACAGTGTAATCAGTTCATACTTTGAGATCTTCGTTGCTATACATCCGTTAGGAATAGCATCTCGATCAATGAAACTTAGAGTAGATTATAGTATGCAATACCCTAGATCATTTATCACATTCATATTTCTCATCATCTCTTTTTCTTATTTTTGAGTTCATCATTATGTACTTGTCTCATAGGCAAATATAAAGGACTTCAATGAACACAATTGATGTGATAGTATCCAATGAATCTCTAAGATAGCAAACACCAAACTGGATTTCAAAAATTAAATAAAGGCATGAGGGTACAACATGAAAATTACATATAACTTTTAGGGCTTCACATGATAGAAAGTAGAGACTAAACCTGTATCGCCCATATGGATCACTGCATATATGGTATGAAACATGTATCACAATATATACTTACTCCTTTTATTAATTAAATAATATGCAGATGTCTAACTTTGAGTTTACAAATCTACTCATAATTTTATTCTTTAGAACTCACATCTGCATTAGAAACAGATTAACTCATTTTAATCACAAATGATTGAGCACAAACTAACAAACGACATTTTAATTATAAACTTTCAGCCCTCTATTATCATCACTTATGACAATGATTTATTTATAATTGTCTCATCTCCACTTGTCACTTAGACAATAAAGGTGATTGCCATTTGCTGCGAATAAGCCAATTTTTTGTCTGTTTGACATATTTTATATCTCAAAATTTTATGTACAGTACATAAAAAAATGAAATATGCATATGAACCAACAAGAATGGAGAATTAGGCATAAACCAACATTAACTTCAATAATGTGAATATACATAAACATGCTTGGAAAAATAAAATATAAATACATCAACATCTATGTAAACCCAATAACTTCACATGTCTCTCGTAAGTATCACATGCTATGAATTTTGTTAAGGGATCTGCTATCATTTGATACATAGATATATATTTCATGTTCACTTCCTTTTGTACTATCATGTCTCTTACAAAAATTACTTTTTATTTCAATATGATTCACCTTTCCATGGTACTTTGAATCCTTTGTATAGGCTATTACAGTCTGACCATCACAATTGATTATGACAGGTTCAACAACATTGTTATTCACACCCAAGTGAACTAGAAAATGTAAAGTCAAACAACTTCTTGCTTAGCAGATGAAAGTGTTACGAATTTGACTTTTATTCTAGATAAGGCTATACATGACTATTTCTTGCTATTCCATAATATGGCACCATCATAAGCAAGAATGTATATCCAGAAATGGATTTTATCTCATTTAGATCTCCTCTCCAATCAGTATTTGTATAGCCTTTGAGTAGTAGATTATTTCCTGGATAACATGATGAATAGTTGATTGTGCCTTTGAGATACCTCAATATCCTTTTAACTGAATTTTCAGTGTTGCAGTCCTAGATTGAATTGATATCTGCTAACTAACCCAACAACATAACAAATATCCGATCTAGTACACTTCATAGCATACATAAAAGTTCTGACTACATTGGCATAAGAATTTTTTCTCATTTGTTCCTTCTTATGTGAAGTCTGAGGGCATATCATTCGATTCAAACTTCACTTTTAGATACTGAAGTGTTTATGGATTTGCATATTGAAATGTTCAAGAATTTTCTTAATGTAAGATTCTTGTATAAGAAATAACAATCTCTTCGAACAATCTCTGAAAATC
Source organism: Solanum acaule (assembly GCA_036250505.1). NCBI lineage: Eukaryota > Viridiplantae > Streptophyta > Magnoliopsida > Solanales > Solanaceae > Solanum > Solanum acaule. The sequence continues at coordinate 29,741 of JAJOOR010003766.1, read as the reverse complement.
TTAACTCCAAGAATGTATGTTGCTTAACCCATATTTGTCATCTCAAAAGTAGATGATAACCACTATTTTGTTTCTTTTACAAAATTAATGTCACTTAGATAAGATCACAAACTTATCTTTGAATCTTTTGATGTATACACAATGATCTTCATGAATCATAAAAAATTCATACAATTTGATCGCATTATGAAAACGTAAATACCATCGTTTAGAAGATTGTTTAAGGCCGTAAATCAACCTTTGAAGTCGATATACCTTATTATTTTTGCCTTTATCAACAAAACCTACGGGGTATTCCATATAGATTTCTTCTTCTAGTTCTCCATTGAGGAATGCAGTTTTCACATTCATTTGATACAATTCAAGATCCAACTTAGCCACTATAGATAAAATTACTCTTATTGAAGTAAGTGTACAACTGCTGAAAAAGTTTATTCATAATCAATTCCTTCCTATTGTGTGTAACTCTTAGCTACCAGGTGAGCTTTGAATCTCTCGATATAACTATTTGTCTTACGCTTGATTTTAAGAATCCACTTATTTCTAATTGCTTTTCGGCCTATAGGTAGGTAGATCAACCAATTTGCATACTTGGTTAAATTTCATGGACTCAATCTCTTCTTTTATTGTTTTAAATCATTTTTTGTTGGGCATGTAAGAGTTTCATTTATATTTTGTGGCTCTTCATCATCTGGAGTGACTATAAATTTTTTTCCTTCATTCTCAAATCGACGACAGGAAATTTGTGGATGACTTATTTGTCAAGGTTGAGATTGACAAATTGATTTATCAATTGGCAAGTTATTCTCACTCGAACCAAAAAATATAAATGACATTTGGTACATATGATGTATTTGTGGAAATAGGAGCTAATCTATGCATAAATATTTATAAGATGATGTATGCAGAACTCACAAATGAGATATAGAATGAAAGAAATATGAAGATATTGAGAACCAAAGTTGATCTTAGAAAGCTATAGCTAGAGAGATTATATATGCAATTGCTCCTCCTAAAATACGTATGCTAGTTCATAGTTTCATTTTTTTAGAATAACTTTGTGTTATGCTGTTTTAGCAGTGCTGAGATGTAGCATGCTATAAAATTTATTAAAGAACAATTTTGGTGGTTTATGAAAAGCTACTTATCCGAAAAAAATATTATATTATATGTTGTTGCTACTAAATAACCAAGTCTCGGATCCATAAATAAAATAATTCTCATGATATTTATTAATTATTAGTTATCAATTTTTTTTTGTTAATAAGGGGCATTACGTAGAGAATTTTCGTTTTGATTTGGTTGTTTCAGAATAATTTAAGTTGTATATGATTCTTTTTACTGATTTGATGGTCTTGAAACAAATTTGATTGTTTTTAATTCAAATTTGAAATCTCTATCATTTTATGAAAATATGTTGGATATAACCCTATAAGAAAATAACTTTTTTCGACCTAAAATTTATTTAAAATTGAATAACTATTGACATTGTTAACCTATTAATACTTGATATCATTCAAAACAAACATAACTATTTTAAAGAAAATTAAACAGTTAATGAGTAACAATACAATTAATTAATTAAAAATATTAACTTAGCTTTGTCCCAATTTCACAATAACCACAAAAAAAGGGATTGATAATACTCTACCCATTTATAAATAAATTTAGAGTTTGAACTACTCTTATTGTTTTTAATACTTTATTTATATACTTTCTATTTATTTTTTATTTAACCCCATGAACTGACAAAATTTCGAATTGATTTATTTTAAGAGCTTTAAAGCTAAAATAATTTTTCAGCACTTGTAAAATGCTAATATAAAATTTTTAAAAAAATACTTATAAACATTTTATTTTGAATCAAAATAATAAATATAAATTAAAAATCATAATTTAAAAATGCTAACTTACGACTTTTGACTTATAAATCAAAAGTAATAAGCCAATCTAAACATAAGCACAACTTCGCTCAACCCTCATTTATTCAGGCCAGACTTAAAAATCACATTCTAAAATGAAGAAACTACATAAATGAACCATAAAACTCAAAATAGTTACATGTTCATACCCCAATCCAAATTAATTTAAGAAATAACCATTCATTAAGGCTGATAATTTCACCTAGCTGGAACTAATTCAATATCATACACTGTATTGATATCATTAAGATGAATAATTTCACTTAACTGATACTTAATCAATATATATATATATTTATAATTATTTTACTTATATTTGCTTAGTTAAAGATATATTGTGTAATTATTTAATAGAGTATGAATATAAAAGAATATATATTTATAATTATTTTACTTATATTTGCTTAGTTTCCAGCTCTAAAATTTGTAGCCAATCGTATAAAAAACCGGTCCAATGAGCCCAAACGACGGCTTTACCCTAGAGAACACTAAGCATAGTTTGTAACACACTCTGTGAGCAAGCTGCTGGTCGAAACGGGTTTGCTTGAAATCATGGCTGCTGCGGTTGCTGTTGCTGTTGCATTTGATCTTCTGTCATGGAAAATTGAAATTTTAAAATTGACGGTTGGTGGTTTTTCTTTTCTGATATAATTATATTTTTAAAGTTTCTCCGATTGCTTAGGCATTTTCCATCAAGGTTGCTGGGTTTGTTTGGGAAGAAGAAGGGATCCGGATGTGTGTGTTTCTTTTGTAGGAAAAAATAGTTCTTTTTCTTTTTTTCGTCATCTAGTAAAGAGTTATTTTCTTGGTACTTTTGTGGATCTAATTTGGGCATAACAATAAACAGGGTTTTATATCATTCTGGATCCTTCCTTTTGTTTTTCCTCTATATGTTCAATTCAATTTACATATGTTTCATGATTTATTGTATTAAATAAATAAATGATTTTGGCAAAATAGAGAAGCTTTCTGAGACAGACAGCCTCTTGGATCTTTCAGTCAAAATGCATCTTTTGATAATTGAAACTTATTAATAGAGAATACCAAATTTCATTTGTGAAAGTTGTTAACACGTGGGGACTTGTGGCATGGCCATAAGGCTTGTTCTCTTGTGATAAGAAGAGGTAAGTGTGACAAAGAAAGAGAGAGTGTTGGTGAAAAGTTGCATGGAAGGGTGGATCAGGTGATGAAGGGTTAGAGGAGGATGTAGGGGTACAGAGATAGAGGAGAGGGGAAGGGGAAGGGAAAGGGAAGACAGTGGTGGTGGTTGTGGTGGCACTGAGAGAATCAGGAAGGAAGGGTGATTAGTGGTGGGGATAGTAGTAGAGAGTGAAAGAGTAATGAGAAAAAAAACTAAAAGCAAGGAGAAAGATCAAATTTGCCCTTGAGCTATGTGAAAGATGTAGATTTGTGCTTCGTTGAAAAAAATATGACTTAATTGTGGTAGACGTGGCATCATTGGGTGTTAAGCTTACAACAAGGGCACATTTGACTCCAACTAAAATTGGAGGGTAAATTTATACCATTTCACGTAGTTCAATGGTGGATTTGACCTTTTGCCTTTCGAGAAATTAACTTTGGAATTAAACCAAGATTACTAATCCTAGTTTGTTTTAGATTTGATAGTTGTTAATTTCATCGATTCATGTCTAATTAGTTTTAATAGTCAAACTGGTTTTTAGTCAAAGTAGAGATACATTATTATAAATACGAGCGCTACTATATCTTTTATTAGCGAAGTTAAGTGAAGATTAAATTAAGATCAAAAGATTATGAGTAAAAGCCTATACCTCGTTCATTTTCTAGTTTGTTAAAACTTTTAACCTAGTCATTGTGCATCTTTTACTTGTGGGTAAGTTACTTTTTGTGATATTTCAATACTTTCAGGTTTCCGTCATTGGTGTATGTGGTATGGGAAGAGTTGGAAAGAATACTTTGGTGAAGAATTTGAATAATGAACTCATAAAGACTATTGCGTCAGGCTCTAAACTGTCTTTTGGTCTTATGGTATGGGTTACAGTTCCCAAACCGCCAATAGACATAAACAAGGCTCAAACAAAAATTGCCAATAGAATAGACGTAAAGGTTGATGTCAACAAAAGAGTACAAGACGTTGCCAATAAAATTCATCAAAGGCTCAAGCAAGAAATGAGCTCAGTTCTTATACTGGATCATGCTTATTAAGCTATAAGCTTGGATTATGTAGTTGTGCCCCAACTTGAAAATCTCGCAAGAAGCAAAGTAATTATTAACTTCTTGTTTTTGGATCTTTGTAGGCAAATGAAAACATACACCGAAACAAAGGTGTACACTATGAATGAGGATGAATCTTGGCAACTGTTTGTCAAAAAAGTAGAAGATAATGCCTCTTTGGAGCATATTCAACCATTCGCAAAGGCAATTGCAAGAGAGTGCAATGGTTTACCTTTAGCAATTGTTGTTATTGGAGCATCTGTGAGGGAAGAAGAGGGTCGAGTTGTGGAAAGATTCTTTAGAATCACTTGGAATGTCCAAACCTCATAACAAATATGTCAAAAAGAGAGGTGACATTCAAAGTTGTTTTTTGTATTGCTCCTTATATCCGATGGCTATTCCAACAGATGATCTCATACACATTGCCGATGGGCAGATGGGTTACTTGGTGAAAGTAACACATGAAGCCTACAATAGGGGAATCACAATGATTGAGAGTCTAAAAGATGCCTGCTTGCTTGAAATGTATGAGTTTGATTCTGTGATGATGCATGACGTAGTTCAAGATGTTGGGTACATGGATAGCTAATTCCTTTGGGAATGCACACAATTCTCTTATTCAGGTTGGATTTGAGTTGGCTGAGATATCGCATATTAAAATGTCTGCTTCTCTCAAGAGAATATCTTTTGTAGGTTATAGAATTAATAATCTACCTGATTGCTTCATGGAATGCCCAAAGACAACATCTTTACTTTTGCAAGACAATTATCCTCTTGTGAAAATTCCGCATGAACTTTTTTTTGCATTTCCATCCCTAATGGTTCTTAATCTGGGTGAAACTGGTACCACAACACTGCCTTCTTCCATCAATAGTTTACATACGGAAAGAGTTGAAATTGACAACAAAAGTTGGATAGATAAACTTAGAGGCAGTGACAACCTAAAAAGGACTTAATCAGTGACAAGAGAGAGATCTATTGTGGATAACTTTATGCTACCTTGCATTAATTCAAGTCAGAAATGGGTTCAACCTTTAAGGTTCTTAGCACCAAAACTAAGACCAATCTTATAGGATGGTACAATTTGTGTTGCACAGAAGAAAAACATAATGACATAATTCTATTCAAAATTTTTAGAATGGGTCAAGTAAGGTTTTGAAATAATCAAAACAGAAGAGTAAAGAAAAAATACAAGCATTTTTGCAGTAGAAAAATTAGAGAAGTCTCTGCTGCACTCTTTTCTCCAGAATAAAGGAAATGCAACTGCTGATACTCTCTTACTGGCAACATTTGTTTCTTTCTTTTCTTTCCTATATGTTTGCTTTGTTATTAAATAGTAGGGAAAAGAAAGGTTGTCCAAAGTACTTATTAATACAAAAGGAATCATTCTTCTCCCATCTATGCAAAAGAATGAAGAGGCTACACAAAAACTATATAAAACTTATTAATGGTTTTTCTGGAATTCTACTTTATGAAGAAGGAAAATGTAGTAGTAAAATATAGAGATATTGTGCTAAGTATTTATCTTGCAACTTCATGACTGGTTAAATGTATCTTCTTTTTTGCGTAATTTTTCCAATATCATAGTGTTTTCTACCAGAGTTTCTCCATTCAATGAGTCGAATCCAATATCCTGGGTAGAAGTGAATGGATTAACGAATATTTTTAAGATTATAGTAGAAAAGAATGGTTGTCTAGTTCTTAGAATAAAAGGAATCATTCTTCTCCCATATGAGCAAGATTGAAGAGGCTCCACAACAACAATTTAAAATCGAATAATTTATTTTTTGTAAGTAGTGCCTTAAACAAAGTAAACACAATCAGCTTAACTTCATTTGATCATCTTTGAGAGCACCATTAGCATTCTCAGAAAACATTTTTCTTTATTTACCTCAAGAGTAATATATTCAATGGACATACTCTTTTCTGTTGTATCTAACTTTGTTGTTGAGGTGGGGAAGTTTGTGTTTAAATGCTTCTATCCTAAGATTGAAAATACAGTCCGTTTCTCATCAAATGTTGAAATTATAGGAAGGACATGGAGAAGCTAACAAAGTTTAGAGATGCTATCAAGGAGAAGGTGGATGGAGCTGAGAGAGAAGGCTATAAACCAAAACCAGATGTTTTGAAGTGGCTCAAGGTCTTAAGGAGATGCTATCAAGGAGAAGGTGGAAGGAGTTGAGAGAGAAGGCTATAAACCAAAACCGGATGTCCTTAAGTGGCTCAAGGATGTTCAGAAGCTGGAGAATGAATGGGAGTCTATGCAAGAAAGCATTGCACTGGAAGTCTCCACTCAAGCACAAACCATGCGAGATCAACTTTGTAAGCTTATAGATATTGGAGAAAGCTTTGAATCCAATTTGGTGGTAGAAAATTACCAGATGAAAAAAATTGAGTTCATCTTAGAACCATCAATAGAAGGCCAGTCAGCAGCAACAAAGAATCTCAACAAAATCCTACAACTATTAGAAGATGATGAGGTATTGTTGGAATTAAACCAAGACTAGCAATCCTAAAATGATTAGGATTTGGTACTTGTTAAGCTGAAAAAGTTGAGATTATGAGTGAATGATTAAAGCTTCCAATTCCTTCTCTCTAGTTTTGCTAAATTTCTTTATATAGCCATTGTTACATTTTCACTTGTGGATAAATTATTTTTTGGGCCTTTTTAATCCTTTCAGGTGGGGATCATTATGGGAGGAGTGGGAAAGACTACTTTGGTGAAGAATTTGAACAATGAGCTTCTAAAAACTACCGCGCCAAGCTCCAAACTGCCTTTTTATTAAATTGGATACTTCATCAATTCTCAATGGAGACCATACATGGATGACTAGATTGAAAAGATTTCGCATTGAAGTTGGGGAAGCTCCAATACCAGTAAAATTCAACAAGTCAGCAAGGATGATATGTGTTTCCAATTGTGAAAGTTTCAGCAAGGGAGAGCTCTCAGTGAATAGGCGTGTCAGAGAAATCTGAGAGTTCAAGCAAGATTTGTTAGTTAGCTTCACATCATGGCTCACTGGTAAGTCTCAGGCTCTCAGCTTATTGTCCAATGAATATACAAGTATACTGACTACTGCATAGTCAAGTCGTGGTTTCTTCTTTCATTAATTTTCTCGAGTTGTTCTCCACTTAACCTTGTTCTGTATACCATGCCATGTTATCTCCTTGTTGCAACTTAAACATGGTTTATTAATACATGTTACTAGCATTATACTTAGCTTTACCTCGAAAAATATATGCTTTAAAAGAAGAGATCGAGGGTGTGTGGGGTATGAGGAAAGTTATTTCCAGAATATATATATATATATATATATTATTAACATTGACTTCTTGAAAATATTTTCATTGGAAATGTTTTTCATTGTTTGGTTAGACAGTGGAAAGTATTCTTGCCAAGTGGCAGAAAATAGGTGGATATTTAAAATTTGATTTGAACTTTAATGGAAAAATAGGACATTAGAAAAGTAGGGCAGTTTTTAGTTTGATTTACGCCAGGTTTTTGTTTGAATCTGTATCACGTTTGTAGTATAGAAGAAGACTTTGGAACCACCACTATTCCCACTTCCTCCATTCCCTCTCCTCACGGGCATTTTTCAAACCTTGTGATTTGTGCAGTTCTTTTCACTTTATTTTTTCTTTTTCTGTTAGTGTTGAATTCGTTATCCTTGGTGTACTTCCATATTCTTTCTTTAACTTATAAGTGACAATGGTATGTTTCCTGGTCAGCCGCTAATGAATCTAGGTAGTCAATGATGTGAAATCCAGCTTGTCACATTTGCAAACAATTTACTTTTACAGACCGTATAAATCACAAGTATAGTGTTGTAGCATGTTTTGCCATGGTTAATTTCCTTACTAAAAAAGTTTTCGTCATGGCAGGCAGTATGATGGTTCTACTTTTTTCGGCCATCTGGTGCAACTTTACTGGCAAGAAACAAAGCTGATGGTTTATACTCTGTCAAAGTAGGCTACTCAACCCGTTATGCCCAGAGTGAGATGGTGGAAAGCTGGTCGTGGAAACTAGTTTGGAAAACAAAATTACCCCGAAAGATGATTTGCTTCACTTGGACAGCACTCTACAAAGCATGTTTTCCTGAAGATTATCTCACACATTGTCGGGAGATGCTACATGTGCAAACAATGTATAGAAATCAACAGTTACTACTACACTGCTCAGTTGCTAGGGAAATCTGGAATATGTTCTTTTTAGTTTTTGGGCTCAATTGGGTCATGCCCAAGAGGATTAAGGATGCTTACATATGCTGTGTAGCACTTGAAAGTTGGAAGAGCGGTCAGGAAAATCTGGAAAATGGTCCCTGCTTGTATTTTTTGGTAAATTTGGATAGAAAAGAACATATATGTTTTGATGGAGCAGCAACTCCTAATCACATTCTCAAGGCAAGTGTCTTATTTTGTTATTTAGCAGGAGTAACCTGTCCCCTGTAAACTCTCTAGACAACATTTTGGATTTTGTTAGCTCCGTATCTTTAGTATAGGGCTTATTGTAATGGAGCTAACAAACCCACTCTTTTGTGTACTATTTGCATCTGCTTGATGCCTTAAATAAAATCTATTACTTCATCTAAAAACGATCTGTTAAGAGGAGACAGTTTCTAATCATCCTGTCTTTCAATGTGTTGAGAAAACAAGGCGACTTCTGAATCATAGGTCTGCCTGTTAGTTTTCTAAACCGTTTTCTTTTCCTCTTATATAAGAACACTGTATGTCAATATTTTGAGATAACAGGGTGACTTCTGAAACATTTGTCTATGTATTAATATCCTAATATCCATTTTCTTTTATTTTATGTAGGATTGCTGTTACTTTCCAGCAAATTGAAGCAATAGAAGGAAATATGATGCAACACAAAAGAAGCCCAATTTGCCTAGAGCATAGCACTAGCCTCACATCTCGTACACCAAAACGTCTAAAGGCTGATGTTACCATTTCCTCCAAGGTTTCTCCTACTTCCTTTTTGCTGCAATGCTGTTATTGTTAGTCAGATGTTTATAAATATAGATATATTTTTCATGAACTTCTTATCTTATGTCGTTTGTAGCTTGTGGATAAGAATATTTATGAGTATAGAGAAGTTGTGGCAAAGTTTTTTTATTTTTATTCTAGGACATGGTCTTTGAGGTACCAAATGGTGGAATATCCTTGAGATTTTTTTCCTGCACTTGGTGAAATTATGTCTGCCAAGAGAAGCTAAAATTAAATAAGCTCTCACTCTATTCTTATTCATCTTAGATTTTTTTACCATATGGATGATCCTGATATATGTTGTATTTGCAGACAAATACAGCTTCTGTTCTCCTTGAAGTAATATGAGATACATAAAGTTCCTCCATGAACAAGTGAAGGTGTTTTTTTGCCAACTTTTACCTTTTTCATCATCTGTAGGAACTATATTACTGTACTACTAATTAAAGACAAGAAAGTTTTTTCAGTTTTCTTAAAAAAAAAAAAAACAAGACAAGAAAGTTTGTGGCTCTAATATGAGTATCTTCTAAACTAAGGGGGCGTTTGGTAGAGTGTAATAGCAAAATTAATGCATGCATTAGCTCTCTGTGTTAGTAGTACCTTGTTTGGGGCACTTTAGCCAGCTAGACAAGATGATAGAATTTTAAGATAAAAAAAGTGCGTCTATTATGTATATATTTGATGTTAAGTTTTGTTTTTAATATGCGTAGTGTGTGAACGACACTTGCTTGAGATGGACCAAATTCGAGAATTTTTGGGCGATCTGATCCAGCTCACGCTTGAACAAGCCTCTCAAATTTGGAAGGAAAAAGTGGTAGGGGGACACATAAGGGCAGAATCTACGGGATGTGCTCTCGGAACGATGTACGACGCCTCCAATTAGGATGTTAGGATAGAAGGTATTGAATCGTCACACCATGTCGAGACACTTGATGGTGTTCAAATAGCAGCTATGTCGCAGCAAATTGCACAACTTACTTGTGCATTGGTAGCATCCGAGGTTCAACGAGTTGCTGAAAATGAAAGAATGAGAAAAACCGTGAAAAAAATCAAAGAATAAGTGCTTAACCTCGCTCGTCGGCGTAGTATGTCTCGTTCTTCAAGAGGACCCTCGAGTGATGATGAAGCCGAATACATAGCCTCCACCTCTTAGCATCTCTTTAGTGATAATTTTATACTTTTTGTAGCAATTTTTATCAAGATTTATGTCTTTATGTTATGATTTTAGTGTTTATGGATATTTGACGAAGTTTGTTATTATATTGTGTGCATATGTTTATTATTCGGAATGGGCTGAATTGAATTTGTAATTTTTTATTTGCAGGTAGGTAGCAGAAAAGCGACGGACATGGTCCTTTTTCTTAAAAAAATGTGGCGCCATCCCGCATCCGTCGCTTAGGCAAAAAAGATTTTAAAAAGTAAAATAATAAATGATGCAATCTGTCGTTCCAAAGTGATGTTGATCGTTGCTTTTCGTGATAAAAGTGACTACATCGCTTTTCTGTCAATTCGTTCAAAATAACAATGTTATTTGTTGCTTTTGGCCGTTGTTTTTTAGCATTTTTTAGTAGTGGCTTTTAGCGACATTAAATATATACAATAATAAAGAATGCTAAAGTCTTTATCAGCATTAGTTAATTGTCATTGGATTCAATATCGGTATAGGCTTAGGGACATTTAAGAGTGCTCATTGTCTCTAAAGATACATATTTAGAGGCTTTAAATTATTGTCATTAATTAATTGTCACTAAAGATCCTTTTTCGTGTAGTGACTTGATTTTTTATGGTGTAAAACTGTTCTCAACTTTATTTTTTGTTTAATTTCTTAATTTTTGGTCTCTTTACCACAGCTAAATCCTTGATTAGAAGAAAAGCAAAAACACAATGGAAAACTCACTTCTGCCCTCATTGCACCAAGAACGTAATGGTATGATGTCTTTTGATAGTTCTGGTGTATGTTGAGGATATATATCTGCAAGTTGGTAGAGGTATGGTCATTTTCACTTTCTCCATTTTTATTAAAGTTTCCAATTTTAGAAAAACTTAATATAAAGTTTTTGACTTCTAATATCTACTGCCAAATTAAAGCAATATGAAAAATCTTAGGGAATTAAGTAGCTAAGTGTTAAACATGTAGAAAATAGTAGAAACACCAAATATTTGAGATACTCAAAGAAAGGAATTAAATCTCCTCTCTAGATGAATTTGGTATAGTAAATGTATGTAACTAAAAGTCTTTATATTCCCCTCATAATAGAGACTAATTTTTTTTCAATGTAATTCAGAACTTAATGGTGAAGGTGAATGTGGTAATATCACAGATATAGAAGGAGGTGAAGGAAAAAATAAAGAGGAACTTTCATAATTAGTTAAAAGATAAAACTTAATTAGCCTTCATAGCTATAGTTTGCCTAATTATTTTTATAGGTATAATTTCATTTGCTATGCTCACTAACGTTCGTATATTTCAATTTTTTAAAATTAAAAATGATATAAATTTCGATTTAAAAAATAAATGATGAAAATCAATTAAGTAATGCAATGTTAGTCTTTTTCTTGTTGGCCTATATATAAGGGTAATATCATTAATTGTATAACACTGCATGATACTTCTTTGAGTAGAAATCTAACACCCTAAATAAACATGTTTAAAAATAACTTTACTTCTAAAAAAACATCGTAACATAGTTAATTTCGAAATTTCTATAAATAAATATATTATATACAATTACTTGTATATGTATATAAATTATTAAAATGGATAAATAAGCAGCTGTATATAAATGTTGAAAGTTATACCATGAATTCGTATAAGGTATTGTGAGTGGTAATTATATACCAGAAACAAAATATACAAAAAAAATATATAACCAAACAACAATAATGAAATTTTGTATGTACACAAATATGTATAGATAAATACAATATAAGAATGAAATATGTAAATACAAAAACATATACAAATTAATACATACTAATTGGGTTTATATAAATACCTAGGATTCTTCATATTCATTTGTTCCATTGAACAAGAAACGACATCATCATTTGTTTTGGACTCATTGTTATTAGAAGTAATTTCCTTTACCTTTCTCTTTTTTTAGATCAGCTTTGTTTCCCCTCTCAATTATTCTGATGCCTTTTATCTTTGCCCAATTAATAATTTGTTGCATTCTTATTCGCACTACAAGAAAATGGTGAATTACATGAGGATTTTCTTGGGAATTAGTATGAAAATTTGCAGAAAAATAATTTTTCTGCGGATTTTCATACTAATCCCCAGAAAAATCCCCATGTAATTCACATTTTTCATGTAGTGTGGGTCGTTTCTATGCTTGGTATACTTTTATCATTTGATTTGATCTCATCAACAACTCTAGATTTTACAATTAACCCTGCAATGTCTTCCAAATTTTTTGTTAGACCTAAAGAAAAAGATGGAGGATCATCAATATTTTTGCCATGTAATTGCTCGAATTTATTCTTTAAAAATATCGGTGAGTATTTGTTGGATTCTTATAGTGTATTTTTGAGAATTCTGATACAAATACGATAACATTTTCGAAGAGTCTGAACAACTTAGTCATTGGAGAAAATGCATAAGCGGTGACGTGCAGTAAAAATTAATGCATTAAAACTTTTAATCTCTTTTTTCTTTGTTAATATTTACATGCAAAAATACTTTTAGACGTCTCTAGCAACTTGACCACACGTGGATTGTTGTAATCTGGCACATATTATCTTTTCAACAATTAACTCCCCTATTTATGATTTTTTTCCAAACCAAAATAATCCAACTAATAAGCACATCTCTTTGTCTTCTTATTATTTCTTATATAAATATATATATATAACATATAGTTTTTTTTTCAACAAAAAACTACAAATCTTGAAATAATGGGGAAGATTTGTGACAAAGTGCATGGTTTAAAGCCAATTATAATGATGGTGTTTATACAAATAGGTTATGCAGGAATGGCTTTATTGTATAAATTAGCCTCAAATGATGGAATGAGTTTAAGGATTTTAATTGCTTATCGATTTCTCTTTGCTGCCGCTACCGTTCTTCCTTTAGCTCTCTACTTTGATAGGTAATCTACTTTTCTCGTTTTCGTTTTTTCGAGAGTCAAACAAATTTTTCTCATCACAAATTTTTGGTAAATTTGTGTTATGGAATATGATTTTTCTTGTTTGTTTTCCATCTAACTAGTTCTAAATGCAGGATAACAAACAGATTCTCACATAATTAATGAAATTTTTTCTATGTGAAAACATTATTGTTTTTTATATTTTACCGATCTAATTAAAATATTTGAATAGCGTTTGAACATTTTTCAGTGAAAAATTTCAACGATTTATGGTTGTTGTTTGATATATGTAGGAAGAGTAGGCCAAAAATGACATGGATGGTAATGTTGCTTGCGTTTCTTTCTGCACTCTTCGGGTAAGTTCCATTTTTACTTCATTCATTCATTCAATTAACTATGTTCTATGTAAAAAATATTTACAAAATTGAATATTAATTTGACTATTTGAAAACAAAAAAAATTAAATCTTTTTATGAGAATTGTTGACTTTTCCAGTTAGGATCCTATTCATTACTGATTTGTCTATTATCTTTAATAAATGATACTTTTATATACAATAATATTAAATTCAATACATGTATTAAATATTCCTTTAATTTTATATTTATGTTTTAGTTAATAGTTTAAATTATTATAAAAATTAATATAAATAAAAAGTATGAAATTTTCTGATTGTCAAAATTGGTTTTATTGTTCACAACTTTATATTAAAATAAAAATAAAAAAACAAATCCACTTTTATGGAAAAAAAACATATACAATGTTAAAATGAATCTTAAAAAAATCTTAAAAGTATTATTAACTAAAAGATCCAGGCTTTTACGGTTAAAAATATTTTATCTTAGAGTTCAAAAATATTATTTAGTGTAAAAATAAATTGATAAATGAATAAATAAAAGAATTTTTATAGCAGTACCAAAGAAAATAATTGTAATCTCTAATATTCATTTTGTACACATAATCTTATATGTATTACATTCATATCTTATTGAACAAAATAGTAAATGGAGGAGTTGTCTCTCTAAATTTAAAAGAAAATAAAATGGTAAAAAGATGTATATTACTTATGTGATATTATTTGATTGAACATAAGTCGTCGATTAATGAATTATTTGTTTTATTGTTTTACTTAGATTTTGATAATAGAAATATTAAAATTAGAAGTTAATTTTTTCAAATGAATTTAAATTTTGAATTTTTTTTTGTCAAAGGATGTCATTAATTATGAGCTCTGCAATTTACTAGATTCTTGTAAATCACATTTTGGTACTAGTGCTTTCAATTAAGTACATGTCTGCCATTAACTAATTAATCCATGCATTTATTTCCGATTTAATTTATTTTTATTTATTTTAATTTTATTGGATATATATTTATATTTATATATGCAGGGGTTCAATGCCACAAAATTTGTTTGCAGCAAGTTTAGTCCTAACTTCAACAACTTTTGCTACAGCTACACTTAATCTCATACCTGGCATCACTTTCATTATAGCCATATTCTTTAGGTATATATTTCCAATTTTACTATATTAATTTTATATTAATTTCATCCCTTTGCACAAAGTATACTTTTGGCTATATTGAAAAGTTGTTTTGGAGGCAATAGAAATAAATGTTTTTTTTACTTTGGAAAAACATGATTTTCACACTTATAATTTACCATCGACCTAACTCACAAGGAAACACATCATAAAAAAAAGATTCTTACTGAAATGGTGTGAAATTTGATTAGTTTTTATAAAAATATTATTATTTTTCCTTTTCTTACCGATTCGATTGAAATAGCCACTAAAAATTAGTAGTGGAATGGTAATTTATGTTTGGCTTTATAAGTGAACTAGATAAAGCGGAAGTATTTCTAGAGGAAAATTATGTTGTTCATCCTGTATTTCTAAGATACTTAGAACAAAAACTTTGAAGAACTTGATAAGAAACAACAAAGTTTAAAGAGTATTTTCAAAACTAGAAAATTAAAACCAGTAGAGAAAATAGAATCAGAAACAGATTAGAAACAATATACAAAATATTTTTCTCAAAGAAGAAAATCGAGTCCAGTGAATGCACAGTGTCACCTTAAGGAAATCATTCCCCTCAAATATCCGAGGTTAATGGAAAATATCCTCCTAGGATAGAACGATTTTACTCACCGGTGTATCGATACCTAAAATCACGGTGTCAGCGAATCACTCAACGACAGTAAAATACACTTAAAATACTAGATTTAGTAGTAGTAGTAGTAGAAGTCCAGAAAATTGGTTATTTTAAAATGAGAGGAAAGCTCTCTATTTATAGGCAACAAAGGGTAGTGTGAAAGGTCACAACCCTTTGAAAAGTTACAACCCTTCGGAAAGGTCACAACCTTTCCTAAAAGTCATAATTTTTCATAAAAGTTACAACTCTTCATAAAAGTCGCAACTTTTTATTAAAATCACAACTCTTCATAAAAGTCGCAACTCTTCATTTTCCATTCACACCTTTTAAAAACCCAACATATTATTTATTCGTTTTTTTTTAAAAAAATTGCTTGAAGAAGTTTTGTAAAAATAAGAAATTTCCAAATACTAATTTAGGGTTGTTTTTCTAGAATCTCTTCTTTCACTCACGAAACACTCATTGCGTTCTTAAGAAAATCATAACTTTTTTAATACATTCTTTTTCTCTTAGAAAATTTCTTTTAAGTGTTGTTGTACGGCTAATTTGTGATCCCTAAACTTAGGTAATTAAATTCAATGTCCAGTTGGATTGACTCATCAAGTTTTCAGAGTTACAATTATTCCAATTCGATTTTTATGTGGTAAACTATTATACTAATTATAATTAGCTAGGACGAAATTGAATTTGAAACCTAAAACTTGTGTGACGGTGCTGTTATGAACTCTCATGTAAATGTAGATGTGAATGGATTTAGTAGAACTCACCATTTTTTTTATATTGAATATAAAAGTTTGGTGAAAAATTTGTAAGAAGTTGATAAATATTAGACTATGAATCCATAATTTCAAAGCGTACTATGAATTTAACAGTAAAAACATAAATATTGAACTTATAAAATTTAAATTTTGGACCCATTTGACCACAAATATATTTGGGAAAAATTTGAGGAATAATGTTTGGCCATGTAATTTGTCATACTCGGCAAACATCCCAAGTTCTAGAAAAAACAAGAATTTGGCTAAATTCTAGTATATGGGAATTTTTTAAAATTTAGATTATCCCAAATTTTTATATTTTATAAAAACACTCATAATTTATAGTTTAGATTTCATTCCTAGTTTGTTATACAAAATTTATACTGTTATAAGCATATTTTATACCATTTTTATTTGAGCTTGTTCTCCGAGATCACTTTCAATTATAAATTGTAATAACATTTTTTTATATACAAATCAATGGTATTTTCCTTTTATTTTCTCTCTTTTTTCAAATTCATATTAATTATATATGTTCATTATAATGGATTTTCACGGAACACTATTATTATAAAATGATAATACAAACTTATGAATATATTTATTAGTTTTTAAAATTTATGAGTATAAAATATATATTTTTTGAAAAGTCAAATATTTCTCTTCAAATTTTTTGATCAAACACATGATGAAACTACATCTAAAAATAATTTTGTAAAAATATTTAAAAATTTATGGTCAAACGCTATCTTTGAATGTGCTCACCATGTAATTTGGACTTATTTGATTAGGTTGGAGAAGTTGAATTTGAAGTTCATAGAAATATAAATATTAAAGGGAAAATTGTATATAATAGCAAACTATTAATTCAAATTAAATGCTATAAATATAGTTTGATTTAATTGTACCTCATAGAAAACTGTTGCTATTTCGCCTCTCTCCAGGTGAATCTCGTTCGCCACTCTCGTTCGCCACTCTCGTTCTCTCCCTCACCTCTCTCACTTTTTATACAAACGCAACTGTATAAAATGTGTTTCTGTTTGTATAAAGTGAGAGAAAATTGTAAATATACATATATTTTTATTCCCCTCTCTCCCCTCTCCTAGATCTCGCTCGCCACTCTCCCAGATCTCGCTCACTCACTCGCCTTTCTCACTTTATACAAAAATGCAAATGTATAAAATGCGTTTGTGTTTGTATAAAGCGAGAGAAAATTGTATATATACATATATTTTCGTTCCTCTCTCTCCCCTCTCCCAGATATCGCTCGCCACCCTCCCAGATCTCGCTTGCCACTCTCCCAGATCTCGCTCACCACTCTCCCAGATCTCGCTCGCTCACTCGCCTCTCTCACTTTATACAAACAGAAATGAAATGTATAAATTGCACTTCTGTTTGTATAAAGTGAGAGAAAATTGTATATACACATGCAAATACATATATCTTCGTCCTATACACTTAAAATTATACAATACAAATATTTCCCTGCCCAGAAATATACAACTGCTTTCTTTTGTATAATTATACAAACTGCTATGGCGAATTATACATATATATGTTTGATATGGAGCACAATTATGCAAACTTTGCTATAACATACAAATATGAATTTTGTGTTTGCTATATGTAAAAGTTGCTCATTATTAAACCTATAAAATTTAAGCACCGATTATATGATTTTGGACACATTTGATTAGGTTAGAGAAGTTGAATTTGAGGACAAGGGGAGGACAAGCAAAAGTGTTGGGAACATTAATTGGAATCGGTGGGGCTATGCTTCTCACTTTTTACGAAGGCATGGAAATTAAAACTTGGTCAATCAAACTTGACTTTAAAGAACACGTGGCAGCCTCTCAGCAAAACCAAAAACCATATGCTCATATTTTGGGTCCTATTTTGGCTATTTGTAGTTGCTTTTCCTCAGCACTATCTCTCATTTTTCAGGTAATATTCAACTAATTACTCGTCCTTAATTTTTTAAAAATATGAGCTCACATGGAAAGGTTTAACACTTCGATGTCGGCTCTTTGCCACCCAAAATCCATTAGATTACTAATATGGCCAAAAATATTTCCCTACCATTAAAACAATTGGGCCAAAAATGACTTTATTTTAACACAAAATTTAATCGAATACCAATTATTAAGGGCATATTTGATTCAATTTAGTTTTTGAATATAACTATGCAGTAACATATGAAATTGCATTTATGAAGTAATTTTAGTTAAATTGTACTGATTACTTTTGGTTTTACATGATAGAATTTCATATGTATTGATGATTAAAATGTAATTAACATTACATTGACTAGCTAATCATAGGTTAACTAAACCCAAATTTGCATACATAATATGAAATGTAAAGTAGGACACCAAAATATGTTTCAAATCACAATATAATAATTTTTTTTAGATTTATGATATTATAGTTATTGTGTCTTCACCTAGCATTTATAATTTAAGTTATACATTATAACTTGTTTAAAAGTTGCTCATAATGTGGTTATATCACATATGACACCTTAAATTGATGAGAAAATTCACCACATTTTAACTATATTGTTTCACAAGTGCAACTCCACAAATTATTATAAAACTATGGTTAGAAATTAAGTTGGATCAAATATGCCCTTAATATATATGTATGTAGGTCCAAATATGCTCTTATTAGTCTTATGTGAAATAAGACATTTTTGGCCCAACTCTTTTTAACGCTAAAGATAAATTAAAGTCAAATTTTGTACCTTTATTGGAACATAATGGTTTCATGTTCTTTCATTGATTGCCCGACCATTCTAGGGCATTTGATAGTACTATTGATATTTCCTCTTATTTTGTTCACTTATTTGCTAATGTTCAATGTTTAGGCCAAGATGAGTGAGTTGTACCCTTGTCATTTTTCTAGCACTGCCTTAATGTCCATTATGGGAGCACTTCAAGCTGGAGTTTATGCCATTTCTACTGAAAGAGATTGGACCCAATGGAAATTAGGATGGAACCTTAGGCTGTTTGCAGTACTTTATGCGGTATGTTATCACATTTATTCGTTATAATAACATTTCACTTTAACGTCTAATTCCTTTGGAACTGTTCATTTGCATGTTATGTTATATTATATATTCTCTATAATAACATTTCGCTATAGTGGCCAAAAAATATTCAGACAAACGATGATGTTATAGAAATGTTTGACGTTATATAGATGCCTTTTTTTGTAGGGGGTAGTGGCTTCTGGATTAGCAATCATTTTCTTGATGTTTTGTGTAAGAATGAGAGGTCCATTGTTCGCGTCTATTTTCACCCCTTTGATGCTTGTATGTGTTGCCATTGCCGGTTCTTTATTTCTAAATGAGAAATTACACTTGGGAAGGTATTCTTTTTGCACTATTTACATATTGTATATATCTTCATTTTTTCATTTTTTTTCTATATGTAGGGTAACAGTTTAATGTTTAGGCACTCCATTAGCAAAACTCATATTTAATAAATAAACTACAATTTTTAAAATCAAATTTACCACTAGACAGAGTGCTTGACAACCTTTTATTAAAAATAAAAAGATAACAATAGGGATAAGTATAAGCGAGGGGGACTAGGTCTTACCTTACCATTTCTAATGACTAACGAGGTAACAAACCTCTACTAACTAATTAAAAAGCATGAAGAAAATAAGAGTTAGAAAGAACTACGTATTTTTGTGATCATTACAGAGTTTGTAATTTACTCTATGATGATATTACAAATGAGGATGCTTAAATAATGCAAAAATATCACAACATGAGTGAAAAAAAATTGATTGTCCATCTAAAGTAACTTGAAGTATTTTCCTTTTGTCTTCTTCTTCAAACATATCCATTGATAATTCATCACTTCTTTATGTATTTATTGGATCTTGTTGAGCCTACTGATACTGTCATATGATTTTGCTTTGCTAGTCGCATCGGTAGGTACCTTGAAATAAATTCCTTAATCACTTTACCTTCTCAATTATGTTACCTTCCACGTGTCTTCTTTTTTGCTTTTGTTTCTTCCACTTCTTTGCTGCCTAGGCGATATATCCTCTTCTCTAACCACTCTATCAAACCATGTGTCCAGCATATTGTGTTCCTCATCTTCATCAAAATAATCCTCGCCAAAATTAATTGTATAAGCATTAACTGGACTGAATATTGGCTCTAAGGTCCTTGACTCATTCTTCTTTGCAATCAGACTTTTAGGCACACATATAAGATCTTCTTGACTTAATTTGCTATATAAAGCAAGTGGTGAAACTTGCTTCACCAAATCCTTGTCATTCTCTATTGACATTAGTAACTATCTAAATTCACCACGCGACTCCAAAGATTGAGAAGGGACCTTGCGAGCCGAAGTGTTCAATGTAACCATGAGTGACTTGATCGTTAGATTGTATTTGAGTAGCATGACATCCTGATTTTCTTGGATAATCTTAGCTACTCCAGAAGGAGAAATATGTGATGTTGAAGCCATAATATTATCATCTTTTTCAATAACCTTCTTAAAGCATCAAGATATTCAAATATAATAGGTGTCTTGAGGCATTACTAATATCTTGCTTCTTCTCATATTCCTGAAAATTTCCAGTTGCACCCTTTTCACTACCTGGAGAATTATTTCGACTAGTCAAGAAAAGGGTCCGACTCCTAGTTGAATTTTTTTGTGCAACCAAAGTCCAAGTTTTAGTTACATTCTTGTTTTCAACTTGCAAAACATGCTAACCAGAATTTTCAACATCTTCAACATCAGTTGTATCAATTAGTTTTTATCCTAAATCAACTCACGACGCATCTACTCCAACTCTTGGTGTTTCCTCTGCATTTTTAGTTGCATTAGACATCAATATCACTAGTATCTTTCAAAACAACTTCAATGGTATCATAAATTGCAAATACACGTCGTATTTATTCTATACATGAATAACTTACTTCATAACTAGCTATCGACGCATCCACTCCAACTCTTTGTGTTTCCTCTGAATTTTTAGTTGCATTAGACATCAATATCACTAGTATCTTTCTAAACAACTTCAATGGTATCATAAATTGCAAATACGCGTCGTATTTATTCTATACATGAATAACTTACTTCATAACTAGCTTTCAAATGTTGTATAACTTATGCATAAATTAATATATGCATAAGTTGTCTCTTTACTAGATACCAAATAACCCCTTATAGGTTATTATTTAACTCAGCCTTTGTTTTCTCCTTTGTCTCTTTCTCTCTCCCTCTCTCGCTCATCCTTTTTTTTCTCCTCTCTCACTCTCTGCACATTTCATCTTTTGAGCTCGGATTAGCAAATCATGATCACATTCTTCAAAGAATCTATTTTTTTTTGAAAAATGATTATTGTCTAAAATAAAAATGAAAAGATTAGGATTTGAGAGAAGGGCAAGCAAAAGATGTTAGGAAGGGGTACTAATGGGTAGAGAGAGTGAAAATTTAAGAGGCTCAATCATTTAATTAAGGGAAAAGGGTCAAAGATATTCATCTACATTCGTTTAATAGTTAAGTTTATGCCTAGTTATACTCTTAAGGTCAAATATACCTCTTCTATTATGAAATTATTCAGAAATATCCCTCATTTAGACAGATTTCCCGAAGTTGACTTCCATCGCCCGATTTCCATCGAATTACATATTTTTTACTTGCTTTACTATTTCTAGTATTTTTATTTATTCTTTTTAAAAAAAAATGAATGTAACTTTGTTTATATGTGTTTGAATATTAGTGTGTTAGGAGGAGCAATAATAATATGTGGATTATACATGGTGTTGTGGGGGAAGAAACAAGAAATTGTAAGGACTTCCAAATTGACACCTTCAATAAACTGTGAAGAATCTGACCAAGAAGATCCTATTGTTCCTAGCAATGTCATTAGAATTGCTCCAAATTTCCATCCTATGAATGAAATGGAACAACTATCAAGCCAACAAGTTCAAAAGGTCAAGGAATCTATTGATCTTGATTCAAAGGTCTAGAAGTACTTACCTTCTTGATGACGAGAATTAAGTTTTAGTTATATACATTATCAGTATAACTAATATAATTGTTGCACCTTAATTAAAGACTTAGCATTATTCTCCTTTTTGATTTTATTTATTGCTTACTTTTCGTGTTGTTTGATTCGGATTTAGTTCAGCTCGAATGAATTTTGCTCTATTAGATAATAATGCTTATTTGGATTGTTGACATGTGTCATTTTTTAGTTCAAAGGATAAGATTTATTTTCTGTTTGTTTATCTATCTATAGTCGGGAAAAGGCATAAATTTCCCCTCAAACTTGTTCCGCGCTTAAACTATTATGACGACCTATTACACACCTTTACTACTTAAAAATGAATTTATTTACCCGCTAAAACTGATGTGGAAAAATAATTTAAAAAAAATAAAAATAGGCGCGTCAGATTTATTAAAGTAGAACAAAAAAATCAAAATTCAATTAAACCCAACCCCACTCTTCACATCTCTTCTTCTTCACAACCCACCCTCCTCCTCTTCTTCTTCTTCTTCAACCCCACCCTCTTGAGGAAGCACATTTTTCCTTCTTGCTTCTTCGACTTCTTCTCAGCTTGCTTAGCAAATTACTTATCATCAATCTAAGTTTTGTGGGTTTTGATTTGTGTTTGTTAACAAAAGATTTCTTATTTTCATCGGTGGGATAAAATTTTGGTGGTTTCTTAGCCGCTGCATCTATGACGGGCTTTTTTGAGAGAAATGGGAGAATTTTCCACTCCTTAAAATCAGCTTCATGTTTCGATTAGTGTTCTTGGCGACCATTGTTAAAATTTTCATCTTATTGTAATTTTGCTATGAAGAAACTATAATTATTAGAGAATTTTAATAATTAATTAGAGATTAATTAGTGTAAAATATAGTTAACAAAAGAAAAGTTGATTAAAAATAAAAAAGAAGATAATTTTTTTAAATTTCTGACACGGCAGTATTGTGGCAGCGGTGTAATACACCACATATTGTGAGAGTGGTATTACACGTCTCAGAGGGTAAGTAAATTTACTTTTAAATAGTAAATGTGTGTAATAGGTTGTCATAATAGTTTAAGCGGGTAACTGACTTTTCGGGACAAATTTAGGGGGGAATCTATGCCTTTTCCTATCTATAGTCAGTGAACATTGCCTACTAGTTTGGCATAGTTTAGTGGTTGTTATTGGGTTATGTGTCACTCCCCGAGCCTACACCTTGGGTGGGACTGACACTCGAGAACCATTGTTCGCCCCAAACGAACCCTCGGTTTGGCTTACTTACTCAGCGAAAAACTATAAGCATTAAGAAAAGAATTCAAATGCAAGATAAAACAACTGTGTCTCAAACTAAACTCATAATTTTTTTAGAAATAAACATTTAACTTAGCCAAAGTGGAAACTCAAATCTGAACATAAGCAATAACAAGGTAAATACAAATGACTAACTGACTGTATATCTATGAAGCCTCTAATAACTGAGATGAATGTCAGGACAAGACTCACGACATTCTAATGAACTAAATACTGAAAAGCAATAAAAAGGGATCCTCCGGAAGCAAGGAGGCTTACCAACAAACTCTGGAGCTCAACTAGAATCAACGATGCGCTGGATGCTGATCCTGGTTACTTGTGTCTGTATCATAAAAAGATGTAGGCCAACTGGCATCAGTACATTGAATGTACGAGTCTGCGAGGGGAATTCTAAAACAATACATAAGCTTGAAAGAACTGAAGAACTTGCCTGACTCAACTCAACTCAACTTAATTGAACTCATTTCAATATAAAGCAATAACATAAATACAATATAAATAAAAGCTTTTAAAACATGAATATCAACTCTGTGTATTTAGAAATACAATTGTAACTCTAATATGTATGCAAGGATACAATATAACTCTGAAATATATATAAAAATACAAAATAATACTGTTGTGGGAGTTTCTCTAACCGACAACCACCACTATGAGCCTAAGTGGTGATACTGCGTCTTTCCCACGCTGCCAGAACTGTCGTATACTTTGCCGTCATATAAGACGCCTTAACTAAGTGGATCAATTAGTCTATACTAAAAAGCACTTAAGGAGTCATCTAAAAAGTATGATCCTTTCTACCGATGATGGCTACATGGTTTATGGGGTCTGTGAGTTATCTGAACTCTCCCCTATATCGATGCTCAATACTACTCCCAAAATATACTAGCTCATAGGTTTAAAAACATAACTTCTTTCTTTGGTTTGAGATAGTTACTCAAAACTTAGCTTAAAATCTCTCTTGGAATCGATGTTCCCTTTCTTGTTCAAATGTGAAAACATTTACTCTTTAACTGAAAACTAGCTCAAAGACTCTTTTGGAAATCAAGGTTTCCTTTCTTCTTTAAATGTGAAAAAATTTATTCCTTAACTGAAAACTAGCTCAAAGGCTCTTTTGGAAATCAAGGTTTCCTTTCTTCTTTAAATGTGAAAACATTTTACTCTTTGGGAATACATAGTCCCAATATACTCTTTTGATGAAATGAACTTCAAAATTTACTCTTTACTCATCTCAAAACTCAAGTCTTAAAAAGGTTAAAACATTTGTAAAAGACTTTTGGAAGACTCTATGAACTTCTCTTGACTCTTAACCTCTCTTGACTTGACTCTTAACTTTCCTTGAATTGAATTATGGATTCAAAGATTGTGATTTATGATAAGAACGATCTCATAATGTTTAGGAGTCTTTTTAAATAGTTAAACATGAGAAAAGATCAAGAAATCACTGTCTGAAAGCAAGTTCGTGATGCGAATATGTATTTAAATATTTGGTCGCGAAATAATTTTGAGGCAGAATGGTCCGTGACCGCTCTGCAACGCGAGGAGAAATTTTTCCCATTCTGAGGAATAGGTCCGCGTGCGGACCTGGTACCCAGATTTTGCCGACTTTTTCCTTCTTCATTTTCTGACCCCAATTCGCCTAAACTTGGTTCTTTTTCTCAAATTCCCTTTAGATTCAGATACCCAGTGTATGTACACAAGAATCTAACTCAAAACAACTCTAACAATCGACCTTAAACTTTCAAGTACTCCTCAATCTCATCCCAAATTCAAGAACGAAAGCAATTCAAGAACATAACTCAAGAACATCAAAGTCTCAATCTTTTAGGACGAAAATCATACTGAAATAAACATGTTTGGCGCGTGGGTGAACGAACCCAACGCTATGTGAACTCACATACCTCGTAGGGATCACCCTTTGACGAAATCCACGATCTTAGCTTCGAGAATTTGACGATTCTTGCTTCTTCTCCTCTCTTTTCTTCTTCTTTCCTCTTCTCTAAAACACTAACTCAATATTGCAAAAGTGTAAACTGAATCCTACCAGTTTAGACCCCAATTAATTACCAAAAAACGAAATTAAGTCATGGGGCTTGGAAAAGACCATAATGCCCTTCTAAAACCCGGATTAGACTTTTCTTAATTGAACAACCCAACTTCAAATGAGCATATCTCACTCATACGAACTCAGAATCGCGCAAACTCAGTGGCGTTGGAAAGATTATTCCAAGATCTTTCCTACGATATCTGAAAACACACCTAAATCATCCTGAGCTAGGAGTTATGATTGTTTCAAGTTGACTAAAAATCCCCAAACTCAACTTAACAAACTTTCAAGATTTTCATTCTTTCCAAAAACAACTCTTTCTAATTCTAGCTCTTTCTAGTTCTCTCAAATAGCGAGGTGTTACAATATCTCCCACTTGGCAACATTCGTCCTCGAATGATATTAAACTTAATAGGCTAAGGGTGTAACATTTAACATTCAACTCAAACATCCAACAAGCAATGCAATTACAACATGCTAATCTTATAAATAAAAGCCAAGAAAAGGATTAGTACCTTAATTTGGAACTTTTCCAGATTCGAAGAAATGTGGATATCTCTTCTTCATATCTTACTCAGCTTCCCAAGTAGCTTCCTCAACAAATTGGTTCCTCCAAAGAACTTTGACTGATGCTACCTCTTTTGTTCTCAACTTGCGAACTTGGCGATCTAGAATATGAAGAGGAATCTCCTTATAAGATAAGCTACCCTTGATTCCAATATCTTCAGTTGTTATGATCAATGAAGGATCGCCCATACACTTTTTCAACATGGAGATGAGGAACACCGAATGGACTGCTGCTAACTCTTGTGGTAGCTCTAACTTATAAGCTACATTGCTAATCCTCTTGGATATTCTGTAAGGACCAATATATTGGGGACTAAGCTTCCCTTTCTTACCAAATCTCATAATACTCTTCATGGGTGAAACTTTTAAGTAAACTCAATCATCTACTTCAAACTCCAACTCCCTCTTCCTACCATCAGTGTAGGATTTCTAACGACTCTGGGATGTTTTCAATCTCTCTTGAATAACTTTCACTTTCTCCATAGCTTGACGAACTAAGTCTGGTCCTATTAACCTAGCTTCACCAACTTCAAACCATCCAATATGAGATCTGCATCTTCTCCCATAAAGAGCTTCGTAAGGAGCCATCTGGATGCTAGAATGGTAACTATTGTTGTAAGCAAACTCAATGAGAGGTAGGTGATCATCCCAATTACCCTTGAAATCAATCACACAATCTACCTTGATACCTCAAAACACCATCTCCCCTTTGTTAAAAAGCCATTACTTTTTTCTTATGAACACTTGCCTTTAATTCAAGCAATAAAGGATCTTGGTCTTGCTTCTCTTTTACTTCTGACACTAATGATGATTCAGCCCCATTCATCACCACTATTCCTCCTTCTGTGGAATCCATTAGTCGAACTCCCAATCGTGCAAGTCTATGCATATCCTTCGCTAACTCTTTCTTATCTCCCTCAAAATGGGCGGTACTACCCATGGACAACCTGCTTAAAACATCAGCAACAACATTAGCCTTACCTGGGCGATAAAGAATACTCATGTCATAATCCTTGAGTAATTCTAACCACCTTCTTTGTATGAGATTAAGATCTTTCTGAGTGAACACATACTGAAGACTCTTGTGATCGGTGAACACATCCACATGAACGCCATACAAATAATGACGACATATCTTTAAAGCAAATACTATGGCATCCAACTCTAAGTCATGGGTTGGGTAATTCTTCTCATGAACTTTCAACTGTCTGGCGACATAAGCTAAGCTTTGCCATTCTGCATTAACAAACAACCCAAACCAACTCTAGACGCATCACAATAGACCACAAAGCCTTGTGTACCTTCTGGTAAGGTCAATACTGGGAAATAGTCAACTTCCTTTTCAATTCCTGAAAGCTTTTCTCACAAGCTTCAGACCATTGAAACTTCACAGTTTTCTGAGTCAACTTGGTCAAAGGAGACGAAATAAACGAGAATCCCTCGACAAACCTTCGATAATATCCAGCCAACCCCAAGAAACTCCTAATATCAGTTGGAGATGTGGGTCTAGGCCAATTCTACACTGCCTTTATTTTCTGAGTGTCAACTCTTATTCCATCACCGAAAACTATGTGGCCTAAGAATGCCACAAACTCAAGCCAAAACTCACATTTAGAGAACTTAGCATATATCTCTTTATCTTTTAAATTCTGAAGAACTATTTTGAGATGGCTAGCATGATCTTCCTTATTCCTCGAATATATTAGAATGTCATCAATGAACACAATAACAAACATATCTAAATAAGGCTTGAATACTCTATTCATAAGGTCCATGAACGCTGCAGGTGCATTGGTTAAACCGAACGACATGACCAGAAACTCATAATGACTATAATGGGTCCTGAATGCTGTCTTGGGAATATCACACTCCCTTACTTTCAACTGATGGTAGCCAAATCTGAGGTCTATCTTAGAAAAACAAGAAGCACCCTAAAGTTGATCGAAAAGATCATCAATTCTCGGAAAAGGATACTTGTTCTTGATGGTAACCTTGTTCAACTGACAGTAATCTATAAACATCCTAAGGGAACCATCTTTCTTTCTCACAAATAAGACCGGAGCGCCCCAAGGTGAGACACTTGGTCGAATAAAGCCCTTATCAAGGAGATATTTCAACTGTTCTTTTAGCTATTTCAACTCTGCTGGTGCCATTCTATATGGCAGAATAGAGATAAGACGAGTATTGGGAAGAATGTCTATGCCGAAGTCTATTTCTTTCTCAGGAGGGACTCCGAGTAGATCATCTGGAAAGACTTATGGAAACTCTTTTACTATTGGAACTGACTGAATGGGACGTATCTTAACACTAGAGTCATTAACTCGGATTAAGTAATAGACACAACCCTTAGAAACTAACTTTCTCGCCTTAAGGTATGAAATGAAACGACCCTTAGGCACTGCTGACTACTACTTCACTCTCTGACTGACTCATTTGGAATCTGGAACTTGACAACTCGAGTTCTACAATCTATTGATGCATAATAGGCATGAAGCCAGTCCATACCTAGAATGACATCAAAATCCACCATGTCTACCTCAACTAAATTAGACATAGTGTTTTTGTGATTGATGGAAAAGACACAATCACATTATACTCGCTCCGCTAGAATAGACTCCCCAATAGGTGTAGAAACACAGAAGGGTTCACAAAGTTTCTTTGGAAGAACATCAAAAATATTTGCAACATAAGGAGTCACAAAAGATAAACTTGCTCTTGGGTCTAGTAAAGCATAAACATCAAGAGAAAAGACTTTGATCGTACCAGTGACAACATCTGGAGAGTTTTCTTGCTCTTGACAACTAGTGATCGCATAGAGGCGGTTTGCTCCTCCGCTAGTACCAAAAGTAGCTCCTCTAGGTGCAGCCCTGTCTGGTGGAGCAACTGATGAAGATTGGGCTTTATTGCCCTGATTCATATTACTTTGCCGGTTCTTGGGGCACTCTTTCATGAAGTGACCCTCTTGTCCACACTTGAAACAACATGTGGAACCATCGTGAAACTTACCTAGGTGAGTTCTATCACACTTAGCACATATCGGAGCCCAGTTACCTCCTTGTGCCACACTACCCTGAGACTGCGCAGGTCTAGCTCTGAAGTTTTGTGAATTCTGACCATTATACTCACCTTTGTTCCTTGGTGCAGGTGCACTACTAGATGATGGAACAGGTCCTTTCTGCTTCTGTTGGAAAGAAGACCGGTTCACATTACTCTTTTGCTGCCCGGACTCATTTCCTGATGTCTTAGCTCTTTTGTTCTTAAACTCTTCTCTATCCTTCAGCTTGTCCTCCTCAACTTGTTGCACATGGATCATTAGTTTTACTATTCCCATGTCACGCCCCGAGTTACCCCCGAGATGTGGACACGGGACCTAGGACCACAAGTGATCCCAATCTAACTCTGTTGGCCTGATCATGAGCATACTAAAGATAATAAACTGATGCGGAAGCTAAATCATAAATAAAATGAAAAGATGGGGAATACCCATATACTATAACTGAGATAAATGAAAACTGATGAGTTTAATACAAAGAAGATACTAACTCAATACTAAGCTGAATCTAACTATGTCTGAAAATAGCCTCTAACTGACTAGAAATGCTGGGACATTCCCCAGCTAAGTCTAGCAAAACTGAAACTAAAGGACTAAAAATACTGAAAAGAAACTCATGACTATTGTCCTCGGAGAATAAGGACTCACCACTGATTCTGCTG
>JAJOOR010003765.1:0-10375 GCA_036250505.1 Solanum acaule | reverse complement strand
TAATGCTCCTATCTGCCCTAAGTTTGACCCAAATGCAAAAGTTGCTAAATAAGATAAATATAAATGCAAAGATTAGGGTAGATAATAGGCACTTTATTGTTACCCTAACTAAAAAAATCAGAAAAAGATGATGAAGAGTACTGTAGATGAACCAGAGATGAAATAACTATAGAATTTTAGACATTAATAGAAACTATTGTTACCTTTTGATGAACCAACAACAATGAAACAAGCTTTCCCACAGAACAACTCACAATGAAGTTTGCAAGGTTTTCTTCCCACAGAAGGCGCTGCTATGTATGTGTAGCAATGAACAGCAAAGAGGAAGAGAGTGAATGATTTAATTTGTGTGAAAGGGATTTGTGCCCTAGGAATTTTTTGGGTAGCAATGAGCAGCAAAGAGGAAGAGAGTGAGTGATTTAATTTGTGTGAAAGGGATTTGTGCCCTGGAAATTTTTTATTATAAGTTTATCGCGAATTTCATAGGCAATTATCTAATTTAGTAGGAAAAATAGAGGCGCCAAATTTTAGCGCCTAAATTCAGCGACGGATTTAAGTTTTTGACGCTATTCTATCGCTAATTTAGGTCCCAATATATTATCCGATAATTTAGCGACCAATTTATATTTCCGTAGCTAATCCGTCGTTATTTAGCGACGGAATATTGTTTGTCACTATAATCCGTCGCTAAATGCTGTTTTTTTTGTAGTGTTATATAACTAATTGTATGTACCTTGCAATAGGACAATTGTTTCAATCAAATGTTAGTATCATGTATTATCATTGTTTTTATGGTTACACTAACTAATAACCAACTTGTTTTATATGAGTATATCTTAAGGATCTATTTAAATTTATTTAATTAAAAAATTTAATACTAGTAATCTTTGTAATGTTTTTCTTTAGTTTTCAACATGTCAATTTATCAAAGCTTGAATTTGTAGCACTTGATAACACCAGAAAAAAATAATACTTTTCATGGGTTCTAAGATGCTGAAATCCACCTTGACAATAAAGGTCTTGGAGATACTATTAAATAAGGAAATAAAACATCAAGTCAAGATAAAGCGAAAACCATAATTTTTCTTCGCCATCATCTCCATGAAGGATTAAAAACTGAATATTTAACTATGAAAGACACACTTGAATTATGGATTAATTTAAAGGATCAATATGACCATCTAAAGCTTACAATATTACCAAAAGCTCGATATGAGCGAATACTCCTTTGGTTTCAAGATTTTAAAATCGTATATGATTATAATTCTGCTATTCACAAAGTAAGTTCCATATTAAAATTATGTGGAGATAATATCACTAATAATGACTTACTTGAGAAAACTTTTTCCACTCTCCATGCTTCAAATGTGTTGTTACAACAACAAGATCGTGAAAAAGAGTTTAAGAAATATTCTGAATTAATTACATATCTACTTGTGGTTGAGCATAATAATACTTTATTAAAGAGAAATCATGAAGCCCGTCCCACTGGGTCTGCTCCATCTCTGAAGTGAATGTTGTAGCAGTACACAATTAGTTTGGCTCAAGACATATTAATTATCGTGACCGTGGTCGTGGTCAGAGTCTTAGACGTGGACGAAGACGTGGTAGAGGATGAAATAATTATCGACAATTATGGTGGAAATAAACATGAGAACAATAAAGTTTCTCAAAATAATCCTTCTAGAGGAAGAGCCAATATTTTTCACCGATGTGGTATGAAAGGTCATCGGGCAGGTGAATGTCATACACCCGGTCATTTTATAAATCTTTATCAAGCCTCTCTCAAAAGAAAAGATAACAATGTGGAGGCACACTTAAACTTTCGGGATGATGATAATAAAGCAATTCCCTCAAATGAATGTGATGATATTGAGGCAAAAAAGATGATGACTTTGAAGGTCACCCAATTATTACTCATTTGAAAGCTGAAGACTTTTATGAGAGTATAGGGTGAAGAACTGATCATCTTATTGGGGATAAGATGATAAAAGTAATTATTATTTTCTTTTATGTTTGGAACTATGTTGTTCTTCTTTCCTAAAACATTATGTCTTGCTAATTTCTACATTTTTAGTACAACCTCTTAAAATTTTGTATGTTTCTAGTTTCTCATATTCTTATAATATATCTTTTCTTTTTATGAAGAATATGGAAATTCTCGAGCTGGATCCAAAATAAACTATGATGATATATGTCTTATAGATAGTGCCACAAAACACACTATTTTAAGAGACAAGAAATATGTCTCTTCTTTGATTATGAAGGAAGCAAATGTTAATGCTATTCATGGTAGTACAAAATTAATTACAGTCTCCGAAAAGGCAAACTTAGTACTTACCGGAGGTACAAAATTGATAATTGATGAAACATTATATTATAGTAAGTCTCAAAGAAATTTATTAAGTTTCAAAGACATTCGTCAAAATGACTTATCATATTGAGACTACAAATGATGAAAATAATGAATATCTTTATATAACTACAGTAAAGTCAGGTAAAAGATTTATACTTGAAAAGTTACCCGCTCTTTGATCCGGCTTATACTGCATAAGTATTAGCATGGTTGGAACACATGACATAATAAATCAAAGATTTACTAACTCAGATGATTTTATTGTTTGACATGACTGGTTGGGTCATCCCGGTTCTAATATAATGTGTTAAATAATTGAGAGTTCACATGGACGCTCTTTGAAGAACCAAAAATACTCTTCAATTTAAAGAATTCTCTTGTTTTGTGTGTTCTCAAGGCAAGTTGATTAATAGACTATCAGTAATCAAAGTGAGAATTGAATCTCCAACATTTCTGGAACATATACAGGATAATATATGTGCTCCCATTCACCTATCATGTGGACCATTTAAATATTATATGGTCTTAATAGATGCATCTACAAGATGGTCACATGTCTGCTTATTATCAACTCGCAATGTGGCGTTTGCGAGATTAGTTGCTCAAATAATAAAATTAAGAGCATAATTTCCAGATTATGCAATTAAGACAATTCGTCTTGATATAGCTGGTGAGTTTACATCCCAAGTTTATAATGATTATTGTATATCAATGTGATAACATTTGAGCATCTGGTTGCTCATGTTCATACTCAAAATGGTCTAGCGGAATCATTGATTAAACGCCTTTAATTAATTGCTAGACCAATGCTTATGGGAACAAAACTTCTCTTTTCATTATCAGGTCATGATATTTTGCATGTAACAAGTCTTGTATGGATTAGACACATAAGTTATCATAAAGTATCTCCATTACAATTTTCTTTTGGTCAGGATCTGAACATATCCCATCTTAGAATATTTGGATGTGTGGTATATGTTCCAATTGCACCACCACAACGTACAAATATGGGTCCCCAAAGAAGGTTGGAGATATATGTTGGGTATGAATCTCCGTCTATTATAAAATATTTGGAACCTATTGTAACATCCCGCCTTAGGAAGAACTAGAATTAGAAAGAACTGTTTTTCGAAAGAGTAAATTTGGAAATATTTGCAAGTTATGCTAAGTATGAGCTTTGGGTCAACTTCAAACAACCATAACTTTCAGTACATGATTAGTTAGGTGGCCCATAAGATATAAAATGAAAGTTCTTGAGATCCTATTTCCAACGCCACCAATTTTGCTAAATTTCGAGCTCATAAGAGGGAGATATGCCCGTTTGAAGTTGGGCTGTCCAGATAAGGAAAGTTAACCGAATTTAAGAGGGGTATTTTGGTATTTTCCTTACCCAAGTAGATTTAAGCAAATTTTGGTAATACTTAGGGGTCAAAACTGATTTGGTTCAGTTTTACAAATCCTAATTTACGCTAGGATTTTGAGAGAAGTTCAAGAAGAGGAGAAGAGGAGAAAAGTCAAAGCGTTCTTCACGATTTCTTGCAAATTCAGAGGTTGTTTTGCCAAGGATTCGATCCTAACAGGTATGTGAATTCTCATAGTGTTGGGTTCGTTCACCCACACGCCAATCATGTTAATTTTCAATACAATTTCGTTCTTGAAATCGAAGAAATTGAGTTCTTGATAAGTGTTCTTGAAGTTCATTTGTAAATCTTGATTTATGGGGTTGTTGATGAGTTCTTGAGATAAGTGTTAGTGTTTTGAGTGTAGTTCTGAGTGGATTATTCTATACATATGTTAAGTATTCGATTTTAAGTTATTAGGGAAGAAACCATTTGATTCTAGTCGAATTAAGGTCAGAAAACAAGTAGAAAAATTCATCGGGATGATCTGGGGAAGGGATGGTGCGGCATGCCCACGATGCCCCAGCAGGTCTGGCGTGGCGTGCCAGCAGTGCACCAAAAAGCTGTCTCCGAAGTTTAGGGGCTAGCGCCCCATGCCAACAGTGCGAGAGGGTCACCTGCCCCCATCCCTTTTCCGTCGTTCAGCCCGTCTAAGTCCTTCTAAATAATACCTTTACTTCCTATAGATTCTAACTACTCTAAACTACTTCTAAACATCTAGAAATCATTCATAACATTAATCATAACCTTGAATTAATAATTCAAATTCAAGGTAGAGCTAAGGGTCAAGTCTTAAGAATTCTTTCATGTCTTTTGATGAGTCTTTTGCAAACATTTTAAAACTTGTTTTAAGACTTGAGCGTATGAGTTTGAGGAAGAGTAAAGCTGAGTTCATTTTGCAAAAAATGAGATATGTGAACTAAGTATTCCCAAGAGTAAATGTTTTTACATTTAAGCAGAGAGGAAACACCAATTTTCAAAAGAGTTTTTCATGAGCAGTTTTTAGTACCATCTCTTTTAAGATATAGATTTTGAGTAATAATCTCAAACCACAGAAAGAGTTATGTGTCACGACCTGAGGTTACCCCCTAGAAGTAACACGGCGTACTTGACCCCCAAGGGGTCGCATACAAGCCTCATAGAATACATGAACATAAAAGCATAGGAAAATAGTACGGAATTTAAAACTTTTCTTTACAATCTAAGTCTCTTATAAAATGAAAGAGAAACTATGACACTATGTCTCAAACCATCTATTATACTTGGAACAAAACTCTTGAAATACAATCTTAAGACATAGCCCTTACAACGAAAGTCTAAAACATAAAAATAAAGACATAAATGACATATGGTTGAGCCCTCGAATACAATGATGACTCACCAATCTTCTTCTTCTTGATCTCCTATGAACTTAGCCACGAGGATGGAATCCGATATCTCCAAAGCTTACACTTAAAGAAAATGTAGAAAGATGGGGTTAGCAGAAAAAGTACTAAGTATGGAAGCCATGTACAAAACCATTAAAACATGCATAAAAAAGGGACATTTCATTTGAAATCATGCTATATGCCATTTTTGAACATCATCTTTGAAATAGTTGGAGAATGCAACCCATAAGGCATCTCACATACATTACATTATAACATGAGAGATATCATTATAATAACAAGCATAGTCTCCAACATCAACACAATACACGTCCCAATCTTCACAATACATAGCCTCCAATCATAACACAATACAAAGTAAAATACCAAGATCATCTCATCACTAAGTAATCATCACATAAGCAACCCCTAAGAAAAACTTGTGCAATGTATGGTTGGCATTCCATAATACCAACCCTACTAAGTACTCCTTTGAAGCTACTTTAGTCAAGAATTTCATCTTTAGACCTCATCCTAAGCAATAGCCACAAATAAAGATATAGTCATGTACATTACTTGAAATATAAGGAAAGTCATTCATAACAACTATCTGTTCAATATATATGCATGCATTCAAATCCCATCATAATATAAAGGAACCATCCCATGACATCCTACTAAGTCTACTTGTGCAATGTGGAAGTGAAGTCCCATACCCCCACTCCTACTAAGTAAAGCTCACCAAGAAGTCATAGTATAGTTCATGTATCATTCATTATCTTTGTTATATAGGAAAAGTAGCCATAACCAACATGGACCATGTGAGCTTCATGGAATCCGGTGTCGTGTAACCCCACACCGAAAGAAGGTGACCTACTTGCCTAAGGTAGAACTAAATGTATATCCATAAGGTGGATCCACT
Source organism: Solanum acaule (assembly GCA_036250505.1). Taxonomy (NCBI): domain Eukaryota; kingdom Viridiplantae; phylum Streptophyta; class Magnoliopsida; order Solanales; family Solanaceae; genus Solanum; species Solanum acaule. The sequence goes on along the minus strand of JAJOOR010003765.1, from coordinate 4,330 downwards.
AGCTAAAGAGACCTATGTGGGCACATAGTTATTGGATAAGGACATTGCTTCTAGAAACCCGCCCTATTGCATTAGCGGAGGGGCTTCCATCTCATGAGTTTAATTTAGGTGACCCAACCTATTGCATTGATGGAAGGGCCTTTACCTCATTTTCCATATCCACTCGATGCTAAGCATTATTTCCTAAATTATACGTCATTAGTCTTGAATTGTATTTACATGTGTGAATGAGTGTTCTACCTTTCATTCAATACAATTCATAAAATAGCTAATAGATTCATTAAAGGTGAGAATGTACTTTCAACCTTAGAATCAACATTAGTATGTGAGAATGTACTTTCAACCTTAGAATCAACATTAGTATGTGAGAATAACTTTCACACCAAGATCATGTGTTCTCATGAGAATAGACTTTCAATCAACACGATAAGATCATCATGGCCATGTACATTTCATGCATAATAATGTGTAAAGGTGCATATGAGAATTATACTTTCAATTAACACCATTGATACATCATAATCATGTTTATGCATGGAGTGTGTGTATAGTTGTCCTTGCAATGACACAACAACAACATTATCATCATAGACACTTCCCTCTCAAAGTGTTCATAAGTATGTAGATAATATCACAATCATGCATCATTCACATATTTTGCATTCAAGGATCATAGACCATGTAAATCAACACATCTCACATTTATCATAATAGACATGTATATAATAATAACTCAAATAGTTCATTCATTTGCATGTATAAGTTCATATACTCATATTGTAGGTGATGTGGGTAAAGTCCTTCCACAATAGTATCGTACACAATTCAACATGCACAATGGCTTCCTTCCTAAAGTGTCAATGTTCATAGTTCATTTCTTTTAGCCTTTACCTTTAAAGACCTAGGAGTCATCTTCATATTATGAGCATTAATCTCAAGCAATACCTCACATGGTCACCATGTAGACCTAACTCTCAAGGTAGACTAACCACATGCTTCATTCTTACTCAATTATAGTCATATAGCATCAAGTAAATTAAATCTCAATACTACTCAACCATGATTCATCATGTAAGACCTAATCAAGTTGATTCATGTCTACAAGATTCACTCATAAGCAATTCATATTTAGGTGATCTAATCTAAGGAAATTCATCAAGAAGGTCATCAATTTTAGAAGGTCACATTCAAACCCTCAATTTACCTCTTTCATGACATAACCCTAGAATCTTAGGTTAATCAAGAATACATGTAGAATTATACTAACATCAAGTAACTACATCATAATTAAACACCTCCACCTTTCAAGTGGATCAACAAGTTCATATACAATCTTCATCAACATATACAACCCTAGCAAATTGCCTTTCAAGGCTAAGAATCAAGATCAACCCTAACTTCTAGAATTACCATACTAGGTAGAGAGATATCATGATTCAACAACATAATAAACATAAGCATAATCGATTGTTAAGCTTCCATGATCAATCAAGTCACACCTTAGTTCACAATTTAGAAAGAAGGGGAAATCATGAGTCCAAGGGAGATTTTCATCAAAATCCATCAATACTCCATTAATCCAATCATAAATCATCATAATCAATCATAATAAACCTTAATTAAACAATTGAATTCATTTTGGAAGGAGACCTATGACTAGATTGAAAAAACCTAGAATGGGGGGGATTTGAAAACATGATTTGAAGTGGCTTCTTGGTGATAGCTAACCAAGAATGAAAAGCATCCATACCTTAGACTAAGAATCCCATCAAATTCATATGAAAAAGCCCTCTTCTTGAAGTTCTAGCTTGATCCCTTCCTTTGTTCTTCAATGGAGTCTAGGGAGAGAAATGTTTGAGAGGGAGAAGAACTTTTGATTTGATTTGAGTTTTGGAGAATAGAGGAATAAATGAAGTGTTTTAAGGCTTAAAACTATATATATATATATATATGATATAAACTAATTAAAAACGACCCCACACCATAATTAATAAAAAGGAAATTACCTAATAACCTTAATTTGGGCAACCCCGTCAGGGACCATGCCCACCTAGACGATCTATCAAGTGGACCACGGCCCGTGGTGGTGCCCGTGGTCCCTGGACCAGTAGCTCCCTCAACTTGTAAAGGCTCCCAAGTGGTGAAGGCAATACCATGAGCCTTCCCACGGTCCGTGGTCTTCACCATGAGCCGTGAAGGCTCGTGAAGGAGAGCCTTCCTTGGGCAGCCTTGTGAACACATTGTCTTGCCAACCACGGGTGGCACCACGAGTCGTGAAAACCCTCGTGGTGATGCTAGGTAGTGGCTAGATGGAGTTTTATGCAACCTTGGTCCCGACAATGCCAATGCAAGACCACAAGACCTCCCATGATCCGTGGTCAAGACCACGAGTTGCGGTAGAGGTCGTGGTTCCTAGGCAGTGGCTAGGCCTCAATGCCAAGTCTCACACATGCCTAAGGGACCTTCACGAGCCCTTTCACGGACTGTGGTCAAGACCATTGGTCATGAAACTGGTCGTGGTCCTTGCGTAGTGTTGACCAAGCTTGGGGAAGCATTGGCCTTTGGCTTAGGCTTGCCCCCTTTTGGCTTGGCTTTTGACCTTGCAACCTCAACCAAACCTTAGAATGTCTTCTAAACTACGGGGTCTAGCACGTACTTGGATTTTTAACCACTAAACCCCTTAACCTTAGACATTAAACCACACGTTAGGCTCTAGTTTCACCTATTCATTTTACGGGTCGTTACATTATTCCCCACTTAGGAACATTCGTCCTCGAATGACACTTTAAACACATCAAGGGATAATGACTCAAGACTAGCAGCCCATCATGCATTCAACATCATAAACAATGCACACAACTAGGAGGAAACATCAACTTCATTTCCAACATACTCAATGCAACACAAGTAAGTAGGAACTACATCTACAAATTCATTATGCTTCGTAACTTCAACATTTCTCATTCCATTGGACGAATTACATTCTCCAACTCAAATTATGCTCATCATAACATCATTAAGCACATTATGCAATTTACTCTCAAAAAGCATTTCATTCAAGGAGGAATTTCTCAACTCCTAACTAAAACATGTCCAATATTCTTCTCATGAAGTACAATAGGCAACTCTTACTCATAGCTCCATAACATGAGGGAAACAATTCACATAAACTCATTTTTCTTTCAAAACACAAGTTTTCATAAACATGCATTATCTAAAGAAGTCATGGCAACACATAAGCACATAACACAATGTTAGCTAGGCACAACATCCCCCCCCCCTTTGGAGTGAGCCTACACAAATACTTCTTAACATCATTAATCACATAGTCATAGGAAGGATAACATTTTCACATTAAAAGCAAGCTCAACATAATCAACATAGAGCCCAAGTGCAATTTCATAAAAAACACAACAAAGTATGTTCATCACATCATCTCATGAAGTCAAATATGCCATCACCATACTAGAATGCACAACAACATGAGGAACATGTAAATCATGAAAAATCCATTTTATACAAAGTAAGAATCTTTCAAAAATATGCATAACATAAGGAGATCATGGAAATTTCTAAAACACTCATGACTCCTAGACATAAAACAAGCCCCAAAAAAGGAACTCTTGGTCTCAAGCTAGAATAGGAATAGAAGAAAAGGTGAGGATATCGGTACTCTCAATCAATGTTGCTACTCAAGCACATGATCTCCCCCTTGGGAGTAAGCCCCATTTTACAAAAAACCTCAATTACTACTCCTTTCAACAAACTGAAGGCATTACCAAGACTCATTATAACCTTATCGGACTCTAAATCCAATAGAGGTCTAATAATCATGCATCCACACCCTACCAAGGTTAAGAAGGGTAACTCTAGGGAACAAGGGAATCATAGGACACACATAGCATCCAAGACTCCATGATCAAGAAATGGGTCAAGGAGAACTTATCTGTCACGCCCCGAGCTACCCCCGAGACGCAGACACGGAACCTAGGACCACAAGTGATCCCAAGCTAACCCTGCTGGCATGATCATGAGCATACTAAAGATAATAAACTGATGCGGAAGCTAATTCATAAATAAACTGAAAAGATGGGGAATACCCATATACTATAACTGAATATATCACATCTGAGAGTTTAATACAAAAGAAATATCAAACTCAAATACTAAGCTGAATCTAACTATGTCTGAAATAAGCCTCTAAATTGACTAGAAATGTTGGGACATGCCCCAACTAGATCTAGCAAAACTGAAACTAAAGACTAAAACCGATAAAGATAAACATGTCACTAGTCCTCGAAGAATGAGGACTCACCACTGATGCTGCTGA
>JAJOOR010003764.1:0-53424 GCA_036250505.1 Solanum acaule | reverse complement strand
CTCAATATAAAGCAATAAAACACATGCAATATATATAAAGCCTTTAAAACAGTAGAAAACAACTTAGTTCGTTAAAGAAAATGCAATAACAAACTCAACTTTACTCATATAATAAAGTAATATAGTTTATGTGGGAGTTTCTCTAACCGACAACCACCACTACGAGCCTAAGTGGTGATACAACGTCTTGCCCATGCTGCCAAAACTGTCCTATACTTTGCCGTCATATAGAACACCTTAACTAAGTGGATCCACTAGTCTATGCTAAAGTATCTTAATGAGTCATCTAAAAAGTATGGTCCTTTACTACCCATGATGGCTATATGGTTTATGGAGACTTGAGTTAATATGAATTCGTATCCCCATATCGGTGCTCGATACTACTCCCAAAATATACTTAGGTCATATGTTTTTAAAATAAACTTCTTTCTTTGGTTTGAGATAATTACTCAAAACTTAGCTTAAAAGCTTTGTCTTTCTTGTTCAAATGTGAAAACATTTTAAACTCTTGGGAATACTTAGTTCCCTTATAACTTTTGGAGAAATGAACTCAACTCTTTACTCTTTGCTTAACTTAAAACTTAAGTCTTAGAACAAATTTAAAATGTTTGTGAAAGACTTTTGAAAAACATTAATGAACTTCTCTTGACTTGCTTCTTAACTTCTAAACTTGACTCTTAACTTTTCTTGAATTGAATTATGGATTCAAGGATCGTGATTTGTGATAGGAAAGATCTCATGATATTTAGGAGTGATTTTAGATAGCTAAACTTGAGAAAAGATAAAATAATCAGTGTCTGAGGGTAGGTCTGCGACGCGGAGATGTATTTAAATTTTGGTCGCAAAAATACCTTTTGAGGCAGAACGGTTTGTGACCGCTCCGCGAAGCGAAGGCATTTTCCCAAATCTAGGGAACAGGTCCGCGACGCGGAGCCAGTGCCCAGATTTGCCCGACTAAATTTCTTCTTTGTTTTCCAGCCCCAATTCGCCCAAACTCGGTTCTTTTTCCCAAATTATTTTTAGATACAGATACCTAACAAATGTACCTAAGAACCTAATTTCAACCAACTTAATAATTTGACGTAATGATCTCAGAAACTTCTCAATTTCAGCCCAACTCTAGAACAATATCAAATTCAAGAATACCTATCAAGAACATCAACTTTCAAACTCCTTTAGGACGAATTCACGCTCAAATAAACACGTTTGGAACGTGGGTGAATGAACCCAACATTATGAAAACCTCACATACATTGTAGGATTAAATCCTCGGCGAAATCCACACGAAAATCTCCAAGAAATCGATGAACTTTGAACTTTTCTTCTCCTTTCTCCTCTTTTCTCTTTTCTCCAAACCCTAGCGTGAACTTCAACTTTTCTAAACTGGTCTAATTCTGATTAGACCCTAACTTAATTACCAAAAATGAAATAAATTTATAGGGTATGGAAAAGACCAAAACACCCTTTAAAATCTGGATTGGACATTTCCTTATTTGAACAACCCAACTTCGAATGGGTATATCTCACTTACTCAAACTTGGAATCGCACAAACTAGTCGGCGTTGGAAAGATTATTCCAAGACCTTTCCTATGATATCTGGAAACACACCTAACTCATCCTGAGCTAGGAGTTATGGTTGTTTAAAGTTGACCAAAATCTCAACTTAACATACTTAACAAATTTCCAAATTTTTATATTCTTTCCAAAAATGGTTATTTCCAATTCCTAACTTTTTCCTAGTTATTTCAAATTGGCGAGATGTTACAGTGATGATATGATGATGACTAACATAAAATTGTATACTTTTGATTGAAAGTCATGAAATTTGCCCAATTAATTTGCTCAATTCATTTATGTGAATGTGGTAGCAGTGCATAATATGTCTGAAAAATGAGTGTGGTAAAATGTATGAATATGAGTGTGGTAAAATGTTAATGATCGTCATTGTTGTAATTAAAAGGAAGAACATTATGAGTTCTTAAGATGGTCCTTTAATTGTGAAGGTAATATTGTCCATCAAAGTGGTACGAAAGGTTATTGGGCAGATTTAATCTTAAGATGATCCTTCAAATATAAAGGTAATATTTATCCACCAAAGTGGTATGAAAAGATATTGGACACATTGTTGTTGATGCAACCCAATTTGAAAAGTTTTGTAAATCCTACATCAAAATAAAAGAATACAAAGTGGTAGTACATTTGGTACATTTGACCTCTTAAAGTGATGTTGATGTGAGTCACATAAATTTGATAATGTCAAAGCATGACAGTGAGTTTCTAATAAAAATTTATGGAGCATGTACAAATGGTTATGGTCCATTTCTTGAAAAAAAATGTAACTTGTGTTCGTATGGATAAGAAAATGTTCATGAATTGTTGGATAAATGTCGCATCTACCTCTACGGGAGGTTTGAGAGATTGAAAAGATATATTTTGACATAAATGATTATTTGGTCATATACTTTGAGTACATCACAAATATTGTGGTTTGTTCAATCATGAACTATTGCTGGACAAAAGAAAGAAGTAATTATTTCCTATAAATGTTGTGACCATGACAAAAATAAATATTGTTGTGTGGCAACACAAATTTGTCATTGGTTGTCAAGAAATAAGTCTTGCAGTAATAATTTTAACCATGACAATAATAATAATTTTCTCCTTGAAGGAGATGGTCACAATAAGAATGGTGTTGTGAAATTTGTAGCAGTACACAAAATTAATTGAAAGTTTCGGAAGGACTAGTTTGTTAGTTTCCAGCAAATGAAATAGTTCATAATATTGAGGTTGTAGTAAGTCTCAAATGAAACGTTTTAAGTTTCGGAGGAATTGAAAAGAAAAATTGTTATATTGAGACTGTAAAGTATTGAAAGATTAAATATCTTCAAATTACTACAATCAAAGAGGTTTATGGATATTTACATAAAAGGTTACCTGTCTTTCTCTTGTTTGTTGTCTAAAGATATGGGCATGATGAAGGAATCACATGCAAAAGTAAACTAGAAGTTTACTAGAATAAATATCAGTTGGCATAACCGGTTGAGCATTCTGGTTCAGATGTGATGCAAAATAAATTGAGAATTCACATGACTACATGTTTGAAGAAATAAAAGATTCTTGAAGAATTCTCTTGTGTTGTTTGTTCTCATGATAAAATGATAACTGTATCAACTAAGGTGTGGAGGTATCCCCTGAAATTATTTGGAACATATAGAAAGGTGAATATGGGCTCGTTCACCTGCCATGTGGACCGCTTACTATTATGATTTAATAGATGCATCTATGGTATGGTCACATGTGCATTTGTATCAACTTACAAATTGGCTTTTGTAAAGTTGTTTGCTCGAATTATTAAATTAAGAGCACAATTCCAAACTATAAAATTATGTTGATAATGTTGGTTGGCTTAGCAGAAATTGTATGCCTCTAATTATAGCTAGACCATTGGTTATGAGAACAAATCTCTCAAATAAAATTTGGTATGAGATGAGTTTATTTAACATGTATGCATCAAGCCAACAAGGTTCTCCCATCACAATTGGTTTAGGGTCAGGAACCAAATAATTTCCATCTAAAAATTTGATGTGTGCACATCTGATTTTATGCTCCACCACGCGCAAAGATGGATCCCCTAAAGAGGTTGGGGGTAAATGTTAGATTTCCTAACATTAGGGGAAGATATATTTAGCAACTGAAAATTATGTGTGGGGTGAATTATCTAGATCCTCGTTAGCAGCTGAAAATTATGTGTGGGGTGAATTATCTAGATCCTCGTTAAAACAAATGTGAACTTGAAGTTCAAGAGATAATTCATTTGCAAAATATTGTAAATAATTTGCCAGATGTATATTCTGACCCAATATTTTAATTAAGCTGCAAATGCTCCAATAAATATTCCTTGAAGAACAGAGTCTATGGTACGCTAGAAGTGTGATAGACCAATCGATTCCAAACCTAAAACTCTTTGAGGAAGGAGAGGAGCAAATTATCAAAATGGTCATGATAATGAGGTAAGTGCTTTGAAAGAGCACTATGACATAACACTTCATAAAACCTTGGCAAAGGTTCAGGTACCTGAAAATAATGAAAAATGAAGAGATCTCGATAAGTTATGTCGTATTGGAATCGAGTCAAAATGACTGTCGATGGTATCTTTGATATGAAGTAGCACTCAATGTTATAAATGGTTACGAGGATCTTAAATTCGAATCTGTCATATAATGTGGACAGATAAATGATTGGCCAAATAAAATGCATTCAAGTATATTTTGTTTCACTTAAAAAGGTGATGTTTTTGAACTTATAGTTCATAGATCAAAATATATGTTAGTGGGGTACAAATGAATCATTGTGCGAAAGTATAACCGTAAGATATAAAGTACGGTTTGTGCCTCTGGGCATAAAGGGTTTTCGCAGAAGTCCTGACATTATTAGATGGAGATATGTTCTCCAGTGGTGGATGCAATGAGACTTATTTCAGTCTGGCAATAGATGAAATACTTGAACATGTATAATGACTAATTATCATGTCTAACTAGACGATAAAGGTTATGAAACACCCCAGAAAAATTTTCGAGCTAAGACTTGAACCATCCTTCGTTGTGAGTAGGATTTTACCGAGAAATTAAAATTTCTTAAGTGTTAAGTTCACTAGATGTAGCACCTTGAGTTCGAAAAAGAACTAAATTGGAAATAGAAAAATCTGAAATTTTGCAAGTTATGCTTAAGTTATGAGTTTTGGGTCAACTTGAAATGATCATAGCTCCTAGAACAGGATGACTTAGATATGCTACAATATACCGTAGGAAAGACCTTTGAATTATCTTTCCAACGCCGCTGAGTTAGCTAAGTTTTGAGTATGGATGAGTGAGATATGACCTTTTGAAGTTACGTTGTCCCGTTAAGGAAAGTTAGCCGAAAATAGTGAGGGGTATTTTGTTCTTTTCCTTACCCAATCAGATTTAATTCATTTATAGTAATATTTTAGGGGTCTAACCCTATTAGGTTCAGTTTTATAATCCTAGTTTATGCCTAGGGTTTTAGTTGAGAGTTCAAGAAGAGAAAAGAAGAAGAGAGAAGAGGAGAAAAGAGAAAGGATGAAGGCGTTCGTTGAAATTCTTTAGAGTTGTTGCGGATTGTCGCCATGGGTTTGATCTCTAAGAGGTATGTAATAGTGTTGGATTCTTTCACCCACATGCCAATCATGATTTATTCAGCGTAATTTTGTTCTTGAAATTTAAGGATTTAAGTTCTTGATGAGTTCTTGATAAGTGTTCTAGAAGTTTCATTAAGTTTTAATGTAAGAATCTACTTGGGTCAACTTCAAACAACCATATCTTTTAGAATATAAAGAGTTACGTGATTCATAACCTATCTAATTAAAGGTATTTGAATCTACTTTCAAACACCACCAATTTCGCGTCAATCCAATTTCTGAGTAAAAGGTTATGTCTATTTTAGTAACCTATACAATGCTGTTACGAATTAGCCGACGGGAAAAATATTAAAAAGAGTCGTTTTTGTCGTTTTACCTCCAAGAAAACAATAAACGAATTTCTTGACAAATAAAAGGCTCAAAACAATCAGATTTTCATGTTCACTAATGAAAATCATAATTCTTGGCCATAGAGATTTCAAGACACTAATTCAAGAATCTCAAGAAAGGTATTCTTGATTGTAACACCTTCAAGCTAGGGTTTCAAGGCTTCTAATCAAGTTCTTCTGCAAGATTCTTCAAGATTCTTAAAGATTCTTCAATAATCTTGTTCTTCTAGGTATGTAAGGGTATCATAGTGTAGGACTAGTTCGTCCTCACCCTCTACATCTACTTTCAGATCAGTAAAAGAGTAATCTGGGATACTTTCCCTAGATTTGAGTATTCTTGAGATAAGTTGATTTTGAGTTCTTGAATTCATGTTTCTTTTAAAAGTTCTATTCCTAATTATAGAATAGCTATATTGTTATTGAGATCTTTCGTATCATGAATTATAACTCTTGAATTCATAATTCAAATTCAAGAGAGAGTTAAGAGTAGAGTTCAAGGAAGTCTTTGAGTTCAATTGTGAATTCTTTGAGATCCATCATCGATTTGAGTTAAGTTTTGAGTAAGTAAGTATAAGAATGAGGAGAGTCGTATACATGAGTTCCTTATTGATATTTTGACCTTTGAGTCGAGTCGTTCATACCCATAACTTCCGCATGAACTTCATCAGTTGAGTACCTTTGAGAGGAATAGTATCTTCAAGTTCTAAGTATTGAGTTCCTAATCCTCTATGAGATTATATTTATAATCATGGCACTATGACATATTAACCATGAAGTCCTTGAGTTGAATTGTTCATGCCCATAATTCCTCATGAACCTTATAATTCGAGTAGTCTTGAGATGATAAGTATCTTTGAGTCATTGAGTTTAGTAGTTCATGCTCATAATTTCGCATGAACTCTGAGTTGAACATTCTTGAAATGAGTAGTATCATTGAAGTTCTTGAGTTCCAAGTATTTGGGTTCTATCTGTGGTTATTGAAAACCTTGCATTGAGTCGTTCATGTCCATAATTCGGCATGAACCATATTTTAAGATGTCTTTTACAAACGTTTTAACTTTGTTTTAAGACTTAAGTTTTGAGTTTAGTAAAGAGTAAAGTTGAAGTTCTTTTCTTCAAAAAGTAAGTATATGGGGACTAAGTATTCCCAAAGAGATTTAAATTATTTTCACATTTAAATAAGAACAGAAACTGAGATTTCCACAGAGCCTTCGGGCTAGTTTTCAGAAAAGAGTAATCACTTTCTAAATGAAGTAAGAGGGGAAACTTTGATTTCCAAGATAGCCTTTGAGCTAAGTTTTTGAGCACTAATCTCAAATCACAGAAGAAGTATGTTTTTAAACATAAAGAGCTAATATAATGTAATATTTTTGGGAGTAGTATTGAGCACCGATGGGGAAGAGTTCATACAACTATCAGCCCCATTAAATCATGTAGCCATCATGGATAGAAAATGGTCATACTTTTTAGATGAATTCTTTTTGCACAGACTAGTGGATCCACTTAGTAATTCAGGTCTTATACCTTTGGCCGGGTATAAGATGCGTTGGCAGCGTGCGGAAGATCGTTGTATCATCACAAAAGTTCTTATGTGGTGGTTGTCGGTTAGAGAAACTCCCACAACAGTATTTGCATGGTTCCTCAAGGGTTTCTTCTTAGTATGAATGGGGGTATGAGACTTCATTCATACATTGGACAAGTAAACTTTGAGAGGGAGCATGGTATGTCTTTTATGATATTATGATTATGAGTTAACATCATGTTTTAAACTGTTTTCCTTTTTCTTTATATTGCACTTTTTTTAAACTGTTTTATATTGAAATGAGTTCAGTTATGTTGAGTTGAGTTGAGCCAGGTAAGTTCTTCAGTTTCTTTCAAGCTTATGTTATGCTTTAGAATTCCCCTTACATGCTCGTACATTCCACGTACTGAGCTATTTGGTCTACATTTTCTTATTATGCAGACACAGGTATTTAGGATCATCAATAGGAGCTTCGTTGATACATCCAGAAGTTCGAGTTAACTATAGTGAGCCTCCTTATCTCCGAAGGATTTCATTTACTTTTTAGTTAAGTCTGGATGTCGTAGGTCTTGTCAGGAATTCCATCGTTATCAGTTAGAGGCTTCAGAGATAGTAAGTATAGTTGAGAAGTCTGTATTATTCATTTATTTTATTAAATGTTTTAAAGACTTAAGTTGCCTATTTTATGGCGAGTTGAATATATTATTTTAATTCTAAGTTGTTCATTTGAGTTAAAGTATTGAAAAGTTGAGTTTATTGAATTTTATTCGGTTTTAATCTTTTGCATGCTTAAGTGAGTCTTCCGCTTGTAGTCAGCCAAGATGAGGGTTCTCTTGGGGACCAACAATGGTTCTTGAGTGCCGGCCACGTCTAGGGTATAGACTCGGGTCGTGACAAACTTGGTATCAGAGCACAAAGTTCAAGTGTCCTAGGGTGTCTATGAAGCCGTGTCAAGTAGGATCTTGTTTATGGTTGTGAGGGCCCTATTTCTATAAACGAGGGACTACAGACATTTAAGGAAAGTTTCCTTTCTTTCATACTCTTAATCGTGCAATAGAGCTGAGTCCTAGAGATTTATTCATGCACGTGCGTTTCTTTAAATTCATTCAACTACCCATCATACTAGAGGTAGTTGAAAATAAAATTCAGTCCTTTATCGATGAGTTGTTCTTAGCAGGAGTCTTGGGAAAGTCATTAGACTCCAGAGGGGCTTGAGAGTAGCCCAAGAGTAAGTTAAGTGTTCAGTTTCAGAGGAATGCACCCTTAATTATATGAATCGTGAGTTTTAGCTAAAAACGAGTTGTACTCTTTTCCTTAAGCCTTGTTTCAGCTGAGATCCTTATGAAGAGGTATGTTTAGAGCTTAAGTGATATTTCCACCCCAAAAGGTAACATGAGTTACGAGATCATGAACAGTAGTAGTGAAAGAGCCCAGAGTTAGAGTAAAGTATGTCGAGGTTTAGAAATTTAAGAAAGGGAGATAATGTTTTGAAGAGCTATATTTCTATAGTCATGCACCCAGTAAGTTATTGATGAGGAGTTTTCCCTTATGGGTAGAGTAAGGGTTGCTAGTCAAGATGAGATAGAGTATATGTTTGTTAATCAGAATAGAGTTGATGTCGACGTGCCATCGTATTAGAGGAGACTAACTTCATGTGTTGAATAAGAGAGCATAGTATTTATGAAGTGATAGATCTAAGCTAGACTTATGATTTGTTTGAGAGGGTCATGATGTTCAGAAGGTTATAGACCTGATCAAGTAATGAGGTATGATGTGGTAGGGGAGCAATCGTATTGATATTCGGGTTTAGTAATGAACATTAAGCTTGAATTTGAGATGAGTGTCATGATCAAAGAATGACAACATGAGGGTGATGATGTTAGTCTTGAGATTTGATATGGTTGTTGCAATGAATGTGAGTAGTACAAGTGAGAGACCCTAACCTTCAGATAAGGGCAGTGAAGTGTGGCTAAGTCACAAGAGTAAGAAGAGAATAAAGAGGTGTACTGAGGTGGTATGTAATCAGAAGAGGTTAAGAGAAACACCTTAGAAAGTGGTCTTAGTACCTGCTTATGGAGATTTCGGTAGCCATGAGATAAGCTTATCCCGAGTATTAGAGTAAGATGATTGTAGACTAGTTTAGAGATGATGGAATAGATCCATAGCTTTCAAGTGTCAGCTTTAGACCTAAGGGGGAGATGACGAGATAAGAAATCAAGTCAAGTGTTTGAGAATAAGATAGTAATGAGTTCCAGAGAGTATGTGAGATATCTTTTCAGAGGTCCTTTTAGTAATGGAGTTGTTAGAGTACTAAGCTTGAATGTGGTGTTGTTAAACATTAGGTGGTTCTTGATATGAGCCCAATGTGGTGGTAAAAAGTATTAGTCTTGGGATGAGATTCCATATAGAGAGGTATAGAACCTGAAACTAAGGATTTGGGTTAAGATTGAATATAGTAAGAGTAACCCCGTTCCGTACCCAGTCCAGTCGTCATTCGAGGACGAATGATCCCAAGGGGGAGATATTGTAACACCGCAGAAAAAATTTCGAGCTAAGACTTGAACCATCCTTCATTGTGAGTAGGATTTTACCGAGGAATTAAAATTTCTTAAGTGTTAAGTTCACTAGATGTAGCACCTTGAGTTCGGAAAAGAACTAAATTGGAAATAGCAAAATCTGAAATTTTGCAAGTTATGAGTTTTGGGTCAACTTGAAATGATCATAGCTCCTAGAACAGGATGACTTAGATATGCTACAAGATACCGTAGGAAAGACCTTTGAATTATCTTTCCAACGCCGCCGAGTTAGCTAAGTTTTGAGTTCAGATGAGTGAGATATGGCCTTTTGAAGTTAGGTTGTCCAGTTAAGGAAAGTTAGCCGAAAATAGTGAGGGGTTATTTTGGTCTTTTCCTTACCCAATCAGATTTAATTCATTTTTAGTAATATTTTAGGGGTCTAACCCTATTAGGTTCAGTTTTATAATCCTAGTTTACGCCTAGGGTTTTAGTTGAGAGTTCAAGAAGAGAAAAGAAGAAGAGAGAAGAGGAGAAAAGAGAAATGATGAAGGCGTTCATCGAAATTCTAGAGAGTTGTTGCGGATTGTCGCCATGGGTTTAATCCCTAAGAGGTATGTAAGGTTCCATAGTGTTGGGTTCTTTCACCCACATGCCAATCATGATTTATTCAGCGTAATTTCATTCTTGAAATTTAAGGATTTAAGTTCTTGATAAGTGTTTTTGAAGTTTCATTAAGTTTTGATGTAAGATTCTACTTGGGTCAACTTCAAGCAACCATATCTCTTAGAATATAAAGAGTTATGTGATTCATAACCTATCTAATTAAAGGTATTTTAATCTACTTTCCAACGCCACCAATTTCGCATCAATCCAATTTCTGAGTAAAAGGTTATGTCTATTTTATTAACCTATACAGTGCTATTACGAATTAGCCGACGGGAAAATATTAAAAAGAGTCGTTTTTGTCGTTTTACTTCCAAGAAAACTATAAACGAATTTCTTGAATAATAAAAGGCTCAAAACAATCAGATTTTCATGTTCACTAATGAAAATCATAATTCTTGGCCATAGAGATTTCAAGAAACTAATTCAAGAATCTCGAGAATTGTTTTCTTGATTGTTTACCTTCAAGCTAGGGTTTCAAGGCTTCTAATCAAGTTCTTCTGCAAGATTCTTCAAGATTCTTCAATAATATTGTTCTTCTAGGTATGTAAGGCTACCATAGTGTAGGACTAGTTCGTCCTCACCCCCTACATCTACTTTCACATCAGTAAAAGAGTAATCTAGGATACTTTCCCTAGATTTGAGTATTCTTGAGATAAGTTGATTTTGAGTTCTTGAATTCATGTTTCTTTTAAAAGTTCTATTCCTAATTATCGAATAGCTATATTGTTATTGAGATCTTTCATATCATGAATCATAACTCTTGAGTTCATAATTCAAATTCAAGAGAGAGTTAAGAGTAGAGTTCAAGGAAGACTTTGAGTTCAATTGTGAATTCTTTGAGATCCATCATCGATTTGAGTTAAGTTTTGAGTAAGTATGAGAATGAGAAGAGTCGTATACATGAGTTCCCTCTTGATATTTTGACCCTTGAGTCGAGTTGTTCATCCCATAACTTCCGCATGAACTTCATCAGTTGAGTACATTTGAGAGGAGTAGTATCTTCAAGTTCTAAGTATTGAGTTCCTAATCCCCTATGAAATTATATTTATAATCATGGCACTATTACATCTTACCCATGAAGTCCTTGAGTTGAATTGTTCATGCCCATAATTCCGCATGAACCCTATAATTCGAGTAGTCTTGAGATGAGAAGTATCTTTGAGTCATTGAGTTGAGTAGTTCATGATCATAATTCCACATGAACTCTGAGTTGAGCATTCTTGAAATGAGTAGTATCATTGAAGTTCTTGAGTTCCAAGTATTTGGGTTCTATCTATGGTTATTGAACACCTTGCATTGAGTCGTTCATGTCCATAATTCGGCATGAATCATATTTTAAGAAGTCTTTTACAAATGTTTTAACTTTGTTTTAAGACTTAAGGTTTGAGTTCAGTAAAGAGTAAAGTTGAAGTTCTTTTCTTCAAAAAGTATATGGGAACTAAGTATTCCCAAAGAGATTTAAAATGTTTTCACATTTAAATAAGAACGGAAACTGAGATTTCCACAGAGCCTTCGGGCTAGTTTTCAGAAAAGAGTAATCGCTTTCTAAATGAAGCAAGAGGAGAAACTTTGATTTCCAAGATAACCTTTGAGCTAAACTTTTGAGCACTAATCTCAAATCACAGAAGAAGTATATTTTTAAACATAAAGAGCTAATATAATGTAATAATTTTGGGAGTAGTATTGAGCACCGATGGGGAAGAGTTCGTACAACAATCAGCCCCATTAAACCATGTAGCCATAATGGGTAGAAAATGGTCATACTTTTTAGATGAATCCTTTTTGCATAGACTAGTAGATCCACTTAGTAATTCAGGTCTTATATCTTTGGCCGGGTTTAGGATGCGTTGGCAGCGTACGGAAGATCATTGTATCATCACAACAGCTCTTATGTGATGGTTGTCGGTTAGAGAAACTCCCACAACAGTATTTGCATGGTTCCTCAAGGGGTTCTGCTAAGTATGAATGGGGGTATGGGACTTTATTCATGCATTGCACAAGTAGACTTTGAGAGGGAGCATGGTATGTTTTTTATGATATTATGATTATGAGTTAACATCATGTTTTAAACTGTTTTCCTTTTACTTTATATTGTACTTGTTTTAAACTGTTTTATATTGAAATGAGTTCAGTTATGTTGAGTTGAGTTGAGCCAGTTAAGTTCTTCAGTTTCTTTCAGATTCTTCAAGCTTATGTTATGCTTTAGAATTCCCCTTACATGCTCGTACATTCCACGTACTGAACCATTTGGCCTGCATCTTCTCATGATGCAGACACATGTATTCAGGATCATCAACATGAGCTACGTTGATACATCCGAAAGTTCGATTCAACTATGGTGAGCCTTCTTATTTCTGGAGGATTTCATTTACTTTTCAGTTCAGTCGGGATGTCGTGGATCTTGTCACGACTTCCATCGTTATCAGTTAGAGGCTTCATAGATAGTCAGTATAGTCGAGAAGTCTGTATTATTCATTTATTTTATTAAATTTTTAAAGACTTAAGTTGCCTATTTTATGGCGAATAGAATATATTATTTTTATTCTAAGTTGTTCATTTGAGTTAAAGTTTTGAAAAGTTGGGTTTATTGAATTTTATTCGATTTTAACCTTTTGCATGCTTAAGTTAGTCTTCCGCTTGTAGTCAGCCTAGATGAGGGGCTTGGGGACTAGAAATGGTTCTTGAGTGCCGGTCACGTCCATGGTGTAGACTCGGGTCGTGACAGGTTATATGAAAATTCTTGAAGATTTAAAAGGTCTTAAAATAATTCTATTGAGTACCCAATGGTTCAGAGATTGCTTAACACAAAAAAAAGAATCTTTTCAACGTCATGAAATGATTAAAAATGTCATGTATTAGTGCAATTGGTGCACTTACAGATTGCTGGTTATGCAAATGCTAGAAAATTATTAGATATACATAACAAAAGTTATGTGAAAGGATTGTCATATTATCATTCAAGTTATGACAAGAAACCAACAAAGCAAGTGACTCAACACATAGAAGATGTGTGATTTTCTTTGAGAATAAAAAATGAGCTTCAATAAAATTGAAATTATCAATCTCCGAGTCAGAAATATTTGATTATGTAGATGCAGAATATTTATTTGATCCGCATAAAGCTTGATCGCAAATGGACTATTTATTTACATATGAAGGCACAACAATATCTTGGCGTTCAAAGAATCAAACATTGGTAACCACTTCTTCAAATCATGCAGAAATAATATTGATCTATGAAGTATGTCGGGAGTGTGTTTGGTTGGAATCATGATCTATCATATTTAGAAAACATGTGATTTTCCTTGGCAAAGGATATTCCAGCCACCATATACGAAAATAATATTGAAGGGAGGATACAATCAAAGGAGATCAGACAAAAAATATTTCACCAAATGTCTTTTTCACACACGATCTTCAATAAAATGGTGAGATAGACGTTCAAAGATCCATTCAAGTGATAATCTTGTAAACTTATTCACTAAAGATTGCCAACATCAATATTTGAGAAGTTGTGATACAATATTGGAATGCATTGTTTCCGAGATATCGACTAAAGTTTTTATTAGGGGGAGAAAAATACGCGTTGTACTCTTTTCCTTAACCATGGTTTTATCCCATTTGGGTTTTCCTGGTAAGGTTTTTAACGAGGCAACATTCAAAGCATATTAAAAGATATGTGTACTCTTTTTTCTTCACTAGGATTTTTTTCCCACGGGATTTTTTCCTAGTAAGGTTTCAACGAGGCATATTATCTATGGACATCCAAGGGGGAGTGTTATAAAATAATATATTGTGGATGTCCACTACATCAAGAAGTTACTCCATTACTTTATTCCATTATGAAGATAATCATAACCTCCACCTGTATAACCATTATTCTTGTAACTTTTCACTTCCATAACCTCCCCCATTATATTCATGTTAATGTCATGTTTATGACTAACCTTTTGTATGCCTCTATGATAAGGGTTTATATTGTATACACTTGAAAATTTGGTGAAGACTTGAATTCTTTGAAGAATAAGAAAAGCTCTCATATCTTGTCTCTATATTTCTATTATTTTCATCTTCTATATTTCTTATCTTAATTTGCTTTAGTTTTACAACAATTACATCATAATTAAAAAAATCGATTAAGTTTTCCTAAGATAACTTTTCTATCGAGCTAACATTTCACTGAACTTAAATAATATTGTTAAAATACATTTAACCATAACTCTTCAAGTATATGTATCCCTCAATTCTAGACTATAGATAATCAAAATAATTATTATCATATTAATATGGAGTATTATTACTTTCAAATTTATTACACATTAAAACTAGGATAAATAACACATTATTTTATAGAGCATTATTGTACATTGTATATTATAATTGACAAATTTATTACATTAAATTTACAAAAAAAATAAAATAGGAATTTCTGAATGATTCCCTCTATCAGTTGAAGATCATTTTTTTTTATTGCCTTTGATACATAAAGTGTAAAACTTTATAGTAGCATCTTATCCTTGGATGATACACCTTATATTTGGAGAAATAACTATTTAAATTACAGAAATAAGCAACAATAAGTATAATTATACATATTTTGTAAATCATTTAGACTTCTACTTTACCAAACAAATTTGATTATCTCTCTTAATGAATCTTCAACACTATCATTGAACTTCATTTTTCATATCTTGAAGAATTTGTACCAAATTGATCTTAATATTTTTGTGAATCTTATATATCGCCTTTAAACTTTCTTTTCATCTTGATGAACATGTGTTTGGCTATTATGACATAAGAAGAAATGTAGAAGAATCATATATATATATATATATATATATAAGAGAACCTTAGGCCCGCCTGGCGCCACCACAAACCATAATTCCCTGTTAATTTATTTATTTCCAAAATAAGTCTTCCCCTTTCATGAAAAGTTGTGACTTTTAAGAAGAGTTGCGACTTTTATGAAGAGTTGCGACTTTTATGAAAAGTTGTGACTTTTATGAAAAGTTGTGACTTTTATGAAAAATTGTAAATTTTATGAAAAGTTATGACTTTTATGAAAAGTTGTGACTTTAATGAAGAGTTGCGACTTTTATGAAAAGTTGTGACGTTTATGAAATGTTGTGACCTTTCCGAAGGGTTGCAATTTTTCCACATAGTTGTAACCTTTCTGATAAGGCACAATAAACATTTGTTCACACTACCCTTTGTTGTCTATAAATAGAGAGATTTCCTCTCAATTTAAAATAACGAAAATTCTGAACCTCTTCTTCTTCTTCTTCACAATTAAATATTTGTGTACTTTCTCCTGTTGAGTGGCTCACTGACACCATTGCTTATGTTACAAATCCTGGTATATATTTTTACAATCATTAATTTATGCTTATGTTATTAAGGATAAATGATAAGATGTAATAATTTTCATTTTGCTTTACATTATTAATGTTTGTTACTACGTAATCTTGTATGTAAGATAATATAGTGTTTTAGTTTTAATGCCTGATAGGTTTTAAGTATTATTTTATAAATTCTGTGACATTAAATTTCCGCGCGAAGTGCGGGTAATTTTACTAGTATATCTATAATCTTCATGAAAGTGATGGCCATAAATTGTCACATCACCTATTTTTTGTCATCTCTTTTGATTATTAACAACATGATTGATGAAGAAAATGAAAGATTTAAAAAAAAGAAAAGATAGTTGATAAAAAAATGAATATGAGTGCCTAACAACTCCATGGAGGATTGTTATTTATAAATTGATTAATCATGAAAGAAATAGGTAAATGGAAGTTGAGGAGACATGATATTTATGTAAAGAATGCAAATAGATAGAGGTTTTTTTTGTAACTCATGAAACATTATTAGATAAAGTAAATATGATAATTAATTTAATTATTACATGTATAATTATTTAATGGAAAAATGATGCAAAAATTTCAAAAAAAAAAAGGAGAAAAAAGATAAATATGAATGGTGGCCATAGAGAGGTGCCACATCACCTTATCTATATCTAAATGTATTATATATATAGATTTTTATATCCTTTATAAGTTGGATATTTCTATCAAATTAATGTTCAAAACTGTAAAAGTAGTTCAATAGCTATGGGATTAGAAGACCTTTTTTCTTCGCACTTAATGGAGGTCTGAATCTTAATAATTTAGCTAGATTCATTAAGTAAGTTTGTTTGGATTTTAGGTCTAAATCTTAGTTATTTAGATTTTGAGGCCTCATTTGTTTTCATTAAGATTAAGACATCTGAATCCGAATAAGCATCTAATATTAAGATGTGCATTAAAATCTATATGTCGAGATCTAATACACATCTGATATGATGATGGTCTCTAGATTTGAATACTAAATGATTAAGACTATTATTTTCAATGAATGTGCATATGAAATTAAACATAATATCAATAAAATATTTTAAAATTTTCATTTACTCAAAAAGAATTACTTTTTGATAAAAACATATTTTAAATGTTTATATTTGATTTTTAAAAGAAATTATATAAAATGCAAATAAAACATATATATCAATATAAAATTAATATAACATGATTTTTTTAAGAATTCAACAAAAACATCTTATCATAATTTTTTTTATTCAACTAATCAAATAATAAAGAAGGTTTTACATTATCAACGCCTAACATGTATTCTAGCTAATTAGAAAAATGAAGAATTCCTATTTTTTCCAATGACCGTAATCGAATTCTCTAACTTGTGAGCATTTAGCGTCATCCATGTTTTTTTGTAGCTGTTAATTTCAAAAGATATATTAAGAGTTGTACTGTATAATGATTCTTCCAATTCAAGGCAATCTAATTTTTCCTTTCATCCTCAAATCCAGGTGCACTATTTTTTGTTAATTAATAACTCTAAAGCAATACTCGTCTTCTCATCAATTTTCAATTGAGACAGAAAGATTTTTCTTTTCATTCCAAAACTTTTCTTTCAATCTAAATTGAAAATTGGGATGCAGAATTATTAAGACCTCCATAATTTTTGTCAGATGTATATATATGTATAGTAGTAGATATAGAAGTGACACTCAGACGAGGATAAATACAACTTGAACTGCAACCATGAATTCTTTTTGCAGTAGAACCTTCAAAAAGTTTTCCACACGAATCTTGAAAGAGTAGAAGTGAAGTGTTCTTGATAAACATCAATACACCAAAAAAATTGTTAATATAAAAAATACTTGTAATGATTATAAAAACTTACCAGTTCAAAGAGGAAAAAATTGATGTTTGATTGAGAAAGGAGAGAAGAATATTTGTAGCAAGTGCAAAGAGAAAGAAAAGTAACGAGTAATTATTTTAAAGTGTATTAAATAAGTATGAATGATAGTAAGACTCCTACATATCTGATTCATTCATATTTTAGATCTTTTCAGATTCATTAAGAGGTATTTTTTTTTTAAAAAAAAGGACTAAATGGGCTAAATGTGTATGATTGAGATTCAGACCTTAAAACTAAACACGCTTAATAGGCTGAATCTGAATGATTAAGATTCAAACCTCCATTAAGTGCAAACAAATGAGACCAATTATTAATGCACATCTTAATTCAAATTCAAACATTTTAATCTTAAAGAAAATAAATGAGGCCTAGGTCTTTTATAAATAAAATAAAACCATTTCTTCAGAGCATAATTTCTTATCAATCTGTCTGTTGGTTACTCATACAAGGAGAATAGAGGTCAGCAATGTCAATATAAATCCTGTTTGATCTAAACCTCTAATTTTGTACGTCATTATTTTAAATATTTATTTATATAACACAGTTGGAAACAATCTCCATAACATGGTTATGAAGAAAATGTTTCCACGACATCTTATATATAAGATGAAACATTTTATGTACACGTACATTTTCATAAGCGGTGTCATTTTTTAAAATGAGAAATAATAAATAAATTAATGGTATATCTTAAATAAATGTTAAACAATTCACTTATTTTATTATACCTTTTCTAAAAAATAAAATTTAAAATTACTATAAAGGTATGGAAAAATATTATAAAAACTCATGTGGGAATCCACAGCCCGTGAAGGGCTCCGTGGTCCACAACGCTAGCTGGGTGAGAGCCACGAGCAGGTCGATGGACCGTGGTTCCTTTCACGGTCCGTGAATCCCTCCGTGGTTCACCAACTTTCCTGCTGGTCAGTCTGTTAGGTTTTTGAGGCGTTACAATGTGGGCGTCCTATTACCCCACTAAACAATCTTGAACTGATATTATTACATCATTTTTTGTCCACCTTACATAGAGAGTGTGTGCTCTCTCTCAAAGAGAGTGAGCAACCTAAAATAACTAATATAATTTTATTTTTACAAGTATTTTATTATAAAATATATTTTCTTATTATTTTAACTTTTTTCCTTATTTTTTTTTCTCTTTCTTTCTTCTTTCTTCTTTCTTCTTCTAAAATTCATTGTCATATCCATTGAAGCTTCTCACTTTCAATGTCACCATTTCAACCTCACCTTCCTTTTTTTACTACTATTAGTTTTACTCTCTTTAATTTTAAAACTTTATCTAAATATTTTCTTACATTACGAACAATTTGATAAACTATCATTAGAAATCAAGATGATTAGGAGGTATCATATAGTTTTTTTTTATATCCAATTTTAATCAAGTTCTTTCAATTTTCGGGGATGTCACACCCCGAGCTAACCCCGAGACACGGACACGGGAACTAGGATCACAAGTGACCCCAAGCTAACCCTGCTGGCATAATAATGAGCATACTAAAGATAATCTGAGAAATAAAATTGTTGCGGAAGCTAATAATAAGTAAATTTGAAATGATGGGGAATACCCATATACTAAAAATGAATATCAAATCTGAGAGTTTAATACAAAAGAAACATCAAACTCAAATACTAAGCTGAATCTAGCTATGTCTGAAAATAGCCTCTAACTGACTAGAAGTGTTGGGACATGCCCCAACTAAGTCTGGCAAAACTAAAAGACTGAAATAATGAAAAGATAACATCACTGTTGTCCTCGAAGAATGAGGACTCACCACTGATGCTGCTGAACTGGAGATCGGGAACCGATCTAAGCGTGATCTGGATGTTGAAAATCTGAACCAACATCACAAGAAGATATAGCGCAGGGTATGCGTTAGTACTTGAAAGGTACTGAGCATGCAAGATAGAGTCAAGCTGAAATAACATATAATTGAACAAAGAAATAAAACAATGATATAATCTGAACATAATATAGATACTGAATACTGACCTAACTGAATGCAATGACCAATTTATAACATGCTGAAACTGAATACTGAATGTACTGATAAATTGTCAACGCAATATAATCTGACTGAACTATGGGAGCTAATAATAACCGATAATAAAACTACATGAGCTAAATGTGGAGTCGATGTATACACCCTATTGAGAGGACCCAATACACCCGATCAAAGATATAGAGGCATGCTGGCGTGATCACTAAAATAATGCCCACAAAAGGGACTTACAACCAACGTGGCTCGTAGTTCTGGGACTATATGGGTGACTGACCCTAGTCCAACTCAGTATTATGCTACTCCCAATGGATTAAGTGATTAACACATTATGACTGAATTACTGTGATATATTGGATAGCTCAAAATGACATGCAAACTGAGAATACGCATAAATAATTGATAATGACACATTTAAGATTGAGGCATGTATATCTGAAATAACTGAAATATCTAGCCTAACATGTGTAATTCAAGAACTAAAGAACTACATATCTAGGGTTTTGAACTTCATGCAATAGACTGAATATAAACATACAAATCTGATTTGGATCATTCTAACAGCTAAGAACCCAATAATCTTAATCATTTAAGAAACCTTAGGTCTAGTCATAATAAGGGAATCAAGAAACTAAATGAAAACTAAGGATCTAATGGGTGAAAGGAACCCACTAGTGAAATCCCACATACCTGGTGACGAATTCCATGGAGAAATCTTTAGATTTCGGGGCTGGAACTGATGGAATACGTTCTTGAACTAGGGTTCTTGACTTCTTTCTCCTCTTAGCGTTCTAATTTTTCTAAGTTTTGATGAATGATATGACTTAGGTAATATCTAGTTATGTTTCTAGGCTAAAACTAATCAAAACCAGGTAGTTTAGGGTTAAAACGACGTAATTGAGGGGTTAAACGAAATCGGAAAAGACCAAAAGACCCCCGACTTAACTACTGTCGGAGTGACCGACGGACCTGGTCCACGGACCGTGGTCCTACCTACGGTCCGTCCTGGTCCTTCGTCATTTGGCTCAGAGACTGGGATCTGTGAACCAAGATCCACAGAACGTGGTCCAACCTACTATCCGTAGGTCCTGACCGTGGGTCGGGTATTCTGGGTTTTTGGTGGACCACGTTCCACGGACCATGGTCCCACTTACAGTCGAGGTCTTCTGGGTTTTTCTGTGGACCACGTTCCACGGACCTGGTCCACGGACCGTGGTCCAACCTACGATCTATAGGTGGCCTCCGTAGGTGGCACCAACCCTTCTAGAAATCTGCATTCTGGTCTATCTAGGATATGGGGAGTTACATTATCTCCCCTTTGGGAACATTTGTCCTCGGATGAAGACTAAACTAGCTGGAAAGGAGGGAGAGGGCTGCAATCACTACCACTAAACACTGGAAATTGAATTTCTGACTGAACTGAGTTCTAAGAACATGCAAATACGCTGAAAATGCAAGTACAAACTGAAGGAACATGCTACTAAGACTGAATCTACACATGAATGACTGAAAAACTGAAGAGGAACTATTACCTTAAGCTGGAGTGGAATCGGAAGGAAAGAGGTGAGGGTACTTGGACTTCATGGCTGCTTCTGCTTCCCAAGTAGTTCCCTATACGGACTGACTCCTCCACAAAACCTTGACTGTAGCGACCTCTTTGTTTCTCAACCTTCTAACCTGACGATCAAGGATCTCAATTGGTACATCCTTATAAGAAATGCTATCTTTGACAGCCAGACTCTCTAATGGCACCACGGATGCTGGACCACCCACACACTTCTTCAATAGTGAAATGTGAAAGACTAGATGCACTGCTGCCAAATCTGTTGGCAACTCTAACTCATAAGCCACTTTACCAATCCTTTTCAAGATCCGGTAAGGGCCTACATATCTGGGACTGAGCTTCCCTTTCTTGCCAAATCTCATCACCCCCTTCATAGGTGACACTTTCAGGAACAATCATCAACTTGGAACTCTAGTTCCCTTCTCCTTACATCTGCATAAGACTTCTGGCGATTCTAGGCTGTCTTAAGTCTATCTCTAATGAGTTGCACTTTCTCCATAGCATCGAGGACCGAATCTGGCCCTATCAAGGCTGCTTCATCTACTTCAAACCAACCAACCGGAGATCTATATCTATGCCATATAATGCCTCATAAGGGGCCATCTGAATGCTGGAATGGTAGCTATTGTTGTAGGCGAACTCAATAAGAGGAAGGTGATCATCCCAATTACCCTTGAAGTCTATCACACAAGCTCTCAACATGTCCTCTAAGGTCTGAATAGTACACTCTGCCTGACCATCCATTTGTAGATGAAATGTTGTGCTAAGATTAACTTGAGTACCAAGACCTTTTTGAAATGACTTCCATAACTGAGAGGTAAACTGAGGACCTCTATCTGAGATGATAGACAAAGGAACCCCATGCAACCTCACAATCTCATTAATATAAAGCTTGGCATAGTCCTCCACCGAATCTGTAGTCTTGATCGCCAAAAAGCAAGAAGACTTAATAACTCTTTCAACTATCACCCAAATGGAGTCATGCTATCTGCGAGTACAAGGTAAACCTGTGATGAAGTCCATGTTGATCACTTTCCACTTCCAAGTAGGAATGTCAATCTCTTGAGTCATACCTCCTGGTTTCTGAGGTTCTACCTTGACTTGCTGGCAATTGGGGCACTTAGCCACAAAATATGCTATATCTCTTTTCATACCATTCCACCAATAGAATTCCCGTAGATCACGGTAGATCTTAGTGGCACCTGGATGGATAGAATATTTGGAGTTATGGGCCTCTGCAAGAATATGCTGTTTCAACTCGCCCACATTAGGAACACATAATCGACCCTGGCAGCAAAGTACACCATCTCCCACTTGGGAGAAAACCTCAACTCTCTGTTGATGGACTGCACCCTTGAGTTCGAGCAATATCAGATCATTGTCTTGCTTTTCCTTAACTTTCACTACCAAAGAAGATTCTGCCCCATTCTGAACCGTTACACCACCATCTGATATACTCATAAGATGAACTCCTAGGCGAGCAAGTCTCTGAACATCCTTTGCTAGCTCCTTTCTCTCTTCCTCAACATGTGCTACACTACCCATGGATAGTCTGCTAAGGGCCTCTGCTACTACATTTGCCTTACCATGATGGTAATGCACACTCATGTCATAATCTTTGAAGAACTCAAGCCATCTTCTCTGGCGAAAATTCAACTCTTTCTAGGTGAACACATACTGAAGGCTCTTATGGTCTGTGAACACATCTACATGAACACCATACAAGTAGTGCCTCCACATTTTGAGTGCAAACACCACCGTTGTAAGCTCGAGGTCATGAGTCGGATAATTCTTCTCATGCACCTTAAGTTGTCTGGAAGCATAAGCTATAACCTTACCTCGCTGCATCAACACAAAGCCTAGGCCGACTCTGGATGCATCACAATAGATCACATAACCATCTGAATCCTCTGGTAGAGTCAAGACAGGAGTTGTAGTTAACCTAGTTTTCAATTCTGCAAAGCTTTTCTCACAACCATCTGACCACTGATACTTGTCCTTTTTCTAAGTCTGTTTAGTCAATGGTTAGGCTATGAATGAAAATCCTTCCACAAACCTAAAGTAATAACCCGCTAAACCCAAGAAACTTTTGATATCTATAACAGAGGTTGGTCTAGGCCATTGTTTCATTGCTTCTATCTTCTGTGAATCTGCTCGAATTCCTTCACTAGACACAATATGCCCAAGGAAAGCAACTGACTACAACCAAAACTCACATTTGCTAAATTTAGCAAATAACTGGTGATCTTTGAGAGTTTCCAGAACAACCCTCAAATGACTCGCATGTTCTTCCTCATTCCTAGAATAAATGAGGATATCGTCAATAAACACGATAACGAATAAGTCTAAGTACTGCTTGAATACTCTGTTCATCAGATCCATGGAAGCTATTGGAGCATTGGTTAGTCCAAATGACATAACTACAAATTCATAATGACCATACCGAGTTCTGAAGGCTATTTTTGGACTGTCAGTATCTCGGAATTTAAGTTGATGATAACTCGATCTGAGGTCTATCTTTGAGAAATGACTAGCACCCTGAAGTTGGTCAAACAAGTCATCAATCCTGGGGATGGGATACTTATTCCTGATTGTGACCTTGTTCAACTGCCAATAGTCAATGCACATTCTGAGAGAACCATCTTTCTTCTTCACGAACAATACTGGTGAACCCCATGGCCGAAATAATAGGTCTAATGAAGCCCTTATCTAGAAGGTCTTTCAACTGCTCCTTCAATTCTTTAAGCTCAGCTAGAGCAATTCTGTAGAGAGGAATAGAAATAGGCTAGGTATCTGGAAGGATATCAATTCCAAAGTCAATTTCCCTTTCGGGAGGAACTCCGGGAAGATCTTCTGGAAACACTTCTGGGAACTCCGGGAAGATCTTCTGGAAACACTTCTGGGAACTCCTTGACTACTGGAACTGACTCAAGAGTTGGAGTTTCAGAGCTTGAATCCTTAACTCAAACTAGATTACAGAGACAACCCTTAGAGATCATCTTTCTGGCCTTAAGGTAAGAAATGAATTGACCCATATGCGCTAAGCTACTACCTTTCCATTCTAAGATTGGTTCGTCTGGAGACTGAAACGAATAATCCTAGTTCTACAATTGACTTAGGCATAACACGAATATAACTAATCCATGCCTAGAATGACATCGAAGTCTACCATTTATAACTCTACAAGATCTGCTGAGGTGACTTTCTGGGAGACTGTGACAGGGCAATTTCTGTATACCCATTTAGCTTTAACTGGGTCAC
Organism: Solanum acaule; assembly: GCA_036250505.1. Classification (NCBI taxonomy): domain Eukaryota; kingdom Viridiplantae; phylum Streptophyta; class Magnoliopsida; order Solanales; family Solanaceae; genus Solanum; species Solanum acaule. The sequence continues at coordinate 29,081 of JAJOOR010003764.1, read as the reverse complement.
CGACTGGAGTAGAGACTGAGAAGGGTTCTGAGAGAGTTTCTAGACTAACATCGAAGTTTACTGCTATATAAGGAGTTACAAAATATAAAGTATCCCCTGCTGTCTTTTCACTGAGTGAACCATATGTGAGCCACATCCTTAAGCTGGTAGGATGCCAATTCCACCCTATCACTACCAGTCACTTGCATCACTCCAATGATTTTCTTAATCTCATCAATGAAATTTTGTGGGTCCTCACCAACTTGTGACCCTAAAAACTCAGGCGGATTCATCCTAACAAAATCTAGAACTCTAACTGCCACTAATCCACCATTTATATTAGTAGAAACTGGAACCTGCTGATTGTTCTGGTTGATCATAATATGAGCCAAAAGCTGAATCGCATTATGAAACTCTGCGTTCGAAACCTCATGGTTTGGGAGTAGAGGAACAACGTTAGCATTGCATGCATTAGCATTCCTTGCGTAAGCTCTATGAAGAGGAATGATCTTAAGCGCACAACATTGAGTTAGAACGGGAATTTAGATTATACCTTACGCACGATAAAAGTAACAAAAAAATGGAGTTTTCCTAAAACACTTCATAGGTTCCCTCTCATTAGATGTGGTGCACTTCACACCCATGAAAAGGACTCTATTTAGTGCGGCCTTTCAGACATCCTAGGAATCTTAAATCTAGTGCTCTGATACAAAGTTTGTCACTCCCCGAGATGCGGACACGGGACCTAGGATTACAAGTGACCCCAAGCTAACCCTGCTGGCATAATCATGAGCATACTAAAGATAAACTGAAAAATAAAACTGTTGCGGAAGCTAATAATAAGTAAATCTGAAATGATGGGGAATACCCATGTACTAAAACTGAATATCAAATAGAAGAGTTTAATACAAAAGAAACATCAAACTCAAATACTAAGATGAATCTAGCTATGTCTGAAAATAGCCTCCAACTGACTAGAAGTGCTGGGACATGCCCCATCTAAGTCTAGCAAAACTGAAACTAAAAGACTGAAATAATGAAAAGATAGCATGAATGTTGTCCTCGAAGAATGAGGACTCACCACTGATGTTGCTGAACTGGAGATCGGGAACCAATCTAAGCGTGATCTAGATGCTGAGAATCTGAACCTACATGTAGCATAGAGTATGCGTCAGTACTTGAAAGGTACTGAGCATGTAGGATAGAGTCAAGCTGAAATAACATATAACTGAACAAAGAAATAAAGCAATGATATAATCTGAACATGATATAGATACTGAATACTAAGCTAATTGAATGCAATGACCAATTTATAACATGCTGAAACTGAATACTGAATGTACTGATAAATGGTCAATGCAATAGAATCTGACTGAACTGTGGGAGCTACTAATAATCGATAATAAAACCACATGAGCAAAATATGGAGTCCGATGGATACGCCCCATCCAGAGGACCCAATACACCCGGCCAAAGTTATAGAGGCATGCTGGCGTGATCACTAAAATGATGCCCACAGAGGAGACTTACAACTTACGTGGCTCGTAGTTCTGGGACTATATGGGTGACTGAACCTAGTCCAACTTGGTATTATGCTACTCCCAATGGATTAAGTGATTAACACATTATGGCTGAATTACTGTGATATACTGTGACATGCAAATTGAGAATGCACATAAATAGTTGGTAATGACACATTTAAGACTGAGGCATGTATATCTGAAATAACTAAAATATCTAGCCTAGCATGTGTAATTCAAGAACTAAAGAACTACATAGCTAGGGTTTTGAAATTCATGCAATAGACTAAATATTAACATACTAATCTGATTTGGATCATTCTAACAACTAAGAACCCAATAATCTTAATCATTCAAGAAACCCTAGGTCTAGTCATAGAAAGGGAATCAAGAAACTGACTGAAAACTAGGTACCTAATGGGTGAAAGGAACCCACTAGTGAAATCCCACATACCTGGTGACGAATTCCACGGAGAAATCTTTCGATTTCATGGTTGGAACTGATGGAATCTTGCTGCATTCTTGAACTAGGGTTCTTGACTTCTTTCTCCTCTTAGAGTTCTAATTTTTCTAAGTTTTGATGAATGATCTGACTTAGATAAGTTCTAGTTATGTTTCTAGGCTAAACCTAATCAAAACCACGTTGTTTAGGGTTAAAATGACATAGTTTAGGGGTTAAACGAAATAGGAAAAGACCAAAAGACCCTCGACTTGATTGTTGTCGGAGTGATCGACGGACCTAGTCCACGGATCATGGTCCTACCTACGGTCCGTCCTGGTCCTTCATCGTTTGGCTCAGAGACTGGGATCTGTGAACCAAGATCCACGGACCTGGTCCAACCTACGGTCCATAGGTCCTAGCTGTGGGTAGGGATTTTCTGGGTTTTTGGCGGACCACGAACGGTGGTCCCACCTACGGTCGAGGTCTTCTAGGGTTTTTCTATGGACCACATTCCACGGACCGTGGTCCAATCTATGATCTGCATTTTGGTCTATCTAGGATACAGGGTGTTACAGGGGAATTCATTGATTCTTTTCAAATTATCATTTCTAATTTTGAAGTTATGTGAAAAGAGTAATTGATGATACCTTAAAAATTTTAAATTTTCTTAGAAAAATAATTTGTTTTGTTATCAATAATTCAATAAAGTCTAGAAAATAGTATGATTTTATTTTTACAAAACAATCAATGAATAAAGAATTTGATTGGAGAAGAAGAAGAAAAGGAAAAGAAAAAAAAAAGGGGAGAGGGGTTCAACTTGACGTGGGGGTGTGGGGTGAGGGTGGGAGATGAAGAAAAAGAAAGAAAATGGAGGGATGAATCAGATTGCAAGTGGGGGTGGAAGATGAAGTGAAATTTAAGATGAAATCAAAATTAAAATAAGTCAAAAATTGAGAGAAAGAGAGATAAAAAAAAACTTAGAATGAAAAAAAAAGATATTTTTAATTAAATTAACACGTGTCATGTAATGATTGGTGTGTGAACACACTTGCTTCTTAAAATCTAGGGCTGATAAAAAAATGATATAATAATGTTAGTTCATAATTGTTTAGTGGGGTAATAGGACGGTTGCAAAGTTAAGGTGTCTTTTTGAAAATTCGAGACAACTTCGGTAGTGATTTTATGTCTTTTCTCTATAAAAAAGTTAAATAAAATAAGATCTCCTATTTCAAAGTTTTATTGGAACTCTAACTATCAAAGATTGTAAAACGTTATACTAAATCAAACCAGGCAAGTGAAGAAATTATAAGAGACATATCATGATGAAAACAAAGATAATCAAAAATTGATGATAATTCAGAATTAGGTAACAATCTGGTAAGTGGGTATGAAGCGATATAATTTTTTTTTCTTTTTGAGAATTCAAGAAATCCTAGCCAATCCCTTTTTGTTGAAGAAAATTAGCTTGACGTTGAAGCTAGGCGATGAAAATAAGGAAAACTTTATAGTTTATATACATGTTGTGTTAGTCAAACTTTATAGATTAATGCAATCTCGTAGGTGAGGTTTTGGGAGAGCAAAGATGGGATATGTATAGTGTAGATAATACTTATTAATAAAACTAATTTTTGGACACACACTTTACACGCGTATTCCATGTGATTTTTTTAAATAAATTTGTTAGAACGATAAATATTCTATAAAAACATACATGTAATGAGTAATAAAATACAATAGTTATAAATAATATTTTTAAATTATGAAAAAAAAATACCAAATGAGCAGTGTATTTTAGTATTTAAAATTAATTTCTCTTACACAACCAACTATAAATTTTCTATTTTGGTTAGTAGTCAGCAAACTTACAATAAAGTCACAAATGAATAATTTGAGCCCAAATAAAAATATAAATAAAAGAGTCTAATGGGGAGAAAAACAAAAAATAAAAAATACAACGTACACATTCTTAGGACCGTAATCATAACAATATTGAAAAAATATATATAGAATCAGTACAAAAATTTTCAAGTTCTCCATATAGCCTAGCATCTTCATCTAGTAAAACTAAAGCATGATCTCAGTTTTCAAAATTTTATTGAAATTCTTACATGTAAAAAGAAACACAACAAATTTATAACAAACAAAAAGAAGAAAAAAATACTAAAAAAACAAAATGAGTGTGGAAAATGTTAGAGACATATCATGATGTAAATAGAAACAATTTAGGATTGATGAAGAATCTAGTAAACGGGATGGACCCACAAAAGCTTTTTAAAAATTTCAAGATATGCTATTCGATATATTTCCTACGTCTGTTAGATTTTCTTTCAAAAACCTTGACTAATAGAATAGTGAAATTAGATTAGGCTGAGAAAAAGGCTAAGAGAGAAGCTTAGGATATTACTTAAGTAAAGGGGTAGCGTTACAGTCGAGGTCGAAGTAAGGGGTAGTGTTACAGTGGACGTCGAAGTAAGGGGTAGCATTAATTAAGTACTATTTGTTGTTGTCGTCGTCTTACCCTCTCCAAATTCCACTTTATTGTGAGATCATCATTAAGTATTTCTATGTTCTGGTTGTCGTCGTTGTCTTTTGACTTCGATTTACTCAGCAAAATCTAGGGAAGGTTTCGCTTGAATTTGAACTTTATGTAGTCGTTTGTTTTGACTATGTATTATTGCTACTATTTGAGAACACGTAGAAACACTTTTGAAATTTTGATCAAACATAAATGGTTGCTCTAGTATTGACAAAAGCACTTTTCAAATTAAGTAGCCAATTAACACACTTCTTAATTAATGAACAGTTAATTATATAAGAATACCATACTGTGAAATGTGATATACTATCAAAACTACCTTGTATTGCTAAACAGATGACATATTACACATGGTAACATTTCACATAACATCATTGATGAAAAGAAAACTATTTACATTTGTTGAAAATTGAGAAATCCTTGAGAGCCAACAATACTAAGATCCGAAACATAGTGAATAATACGAAACTTTCATGTTTGCATTTGTTTGCTTTTAGATACTCTATACGAGACACGGTATATAGTACTATCAATTAATTTTCAATCGTGGATACATATGTATCCTTAAGATACTGAAACGGCTAGCATTATTGGTATCAAACCAATAACGATTCATACAAGCTAAATCTTCTAATCGATAATTAGGCCAAAGAAAGAACTTAAATTTAATTAATTCATTTTTATCTTTATAAAGGGGTTTCCGTTCACCCAAAAATTGACTCCAGTTTTTTACATTGGTTTCGTTGCAAAATACTGAATTTCTATCGACGACATTCCAATTCAAAGAATTAAAAAAGCTTCGAATTCTCAATTCTAATAGAAGGTACTTATTAGATCGAATGTACTTATTCGATCTAATAGAATGATTTTGCCGTTTCCAGACTAATACCAATCCAAGCCATTTCATGAATAAAATGTGACCAATTAACCAACCAACAAAACCACTTGTTACAAATAAGATCTTGTTGTTGCATCGAAAGAGATAAATGTTGACTAATCTGGCTAACATTGAACTTGGTAAAATGAAATGGTTGAATAATTGAAAAATGTCCATCGCAAAGTTTAATTTCAATCAAATGGAAGATAAAGAAGCTGATATTGATTCCCCTGTACTTTTGGCTAACTCTAATACAACCCAACTTTAATCCCGACTACAATCATATATAGTCATCCAACCTAGCAATTTTTTTCTGATCCTCTTGCCTCTTCCCAACTTGTCCGTCATAACTTGTGCATCGTCCTCAGTAGGGGCCCTATCGTTCACAGCATCTCTGGCAGCCAAAACATTGTGAGGAGTTTGATTCCTGTTTGGTACCAGAAGACGGCTACTAGTAGGAGTTTGAAAATGCCCCATAAGTAGCATTTCTGTTGGTATCCTGCCAACGAGTTTCTCAAATAGAACATGAAATAACATCTAATGAAAACACGAAATAAGTAAAAACTTACTCCAGTGACACAGGGGCAGTTTTGTGGATGTGAAAACCAATAGCTCCCCATATGGTATTAATTCTCGTAGAGAATGTTCTCCACCAATCATATCTTGAACCATACTATCAAATTTATCATGGTGTTTGTACGGAGAAAATAAAAATGAAAACAAAGAGAATTTGATGAATAGCACTAAGCATAAAATGGTGAAAATATAAAGTAGTTAGCTTGCCTCCGAGGGGAAGAAAAATAATTCAATGTCATCGACAATAGCCTCTGGTGTTTTGAAATACTTAGGCCATAAATCGTCTTTTGAAACCATTTCAAAGTGAATATGAAGTTGAAGTAGCTTTGCTTTTTACGGAGAGGTGAGCAACAACTCCGTCAAGCGTATACTTGTTGTCCGAAATGTTATAGCAACCCCTGCTAGAAAATGTGCAAGAAAACAAATATTTTTATTCACAATGTATACAACAATAAATTTCGAATAATCTGTGAGATATTTACTCACCTACAAATAGGATCATCAACATGTTGAGCAGCATGACTATACTCTACTAAACCAGTTACAGGTGGGACAACATCATAATTCATCGTTCTAGTGATTTCATTCTCCTTGCATTCGTCGCATACCCAAGGGACATATTCAGTGAAGGTGACTTTGTCAAGGCAGTAGCTGCACAGATTTAAAACACACAAGATTATTAAACCATGTAAGGTTAACCTAAATTACAACAAGGAGGCGAAAGAAGTCGACACATGAAAAATCAATTGATTATTAATATAGAAAAGAAGAAGATAGAAATTGAAATAGAGATTCTGCTACACAAGTTTTGAGTAATCAATTCCACAATCAGCCTAAGATACCAAATTACTTCCATCAGAGTCAAAACCAACATAATCAGACTTAGAAAGTTACAAACAATCTACTAATAGCCTAGAAAGCAACCACATGACAAACCATTCATCGTTCCAATTTGATCATATGCCTTGAAATAAACAACAAAGTCCATAGAAATATCCAAAGTGTTCCACCATTCCACCATTCCGCCATCACGGGCCTATAGCAAACAACTCTTTCATGGAACGTTAGACTAACGAGCACTATAGTTTTTCCGAGACTCAATATCACTAGCATATAAATCCTTTATACCTTCCAACTTAGCACTCAAAATGTTGATCAAGGAATATTTCCTAAAAAGCATATGGATAACCACATTATCGTTTCCTTGTATGAAATTCTACCAAGTAGCATTCCTTTGATTCAACCTACCTTGAGTTTGATGTCATTATTTATCTTGCATGAGAACGACTCAAATAGCCTTCCCCGATGCATGAAACTCAACCTCAAAGGTCTTGTCATAATTTGCAAGTTGCAATAAATGAGGCGAACTAATTAAGCTTATATTTCAACTTCTAACAAGACTTATGTTACTTTACCCCGCTATAAAACCATTATCCTTTTTAATCATATCAGATAAAGGGGTAGCTGATATACTCTATCCTCTTCAAAACCTCCTATAAAAGCTTGCTAACCCATTGAAGCTCCAAACCCCTTAACACTCTTAAGAGTTGGTAAATCGCTTATAGCCTTTACTTTGGTATTATCAACTTCTATGCCCTTCCCTCTTACTACAAACCCCAAGAAAACAATCCTAAAAATCACATTTATTAAAGTTTGCATAAAATTTCCCTCTCTTAAGTATTTCAAATTTGCCAAAAGAAACTCTCAATACACAATTCTTAAACATATGAAGGGACATTTTTTACAACAAATAAGCAATCACACATCATTTATATATCATACTTTGTTTTAAAGGTGGCCTTTCATTTAGATTTGGTGATAAGCAGAAAAAGAAACAAAGTTCATATTTCTTTAAGCGAGAAGAGCAACACTCACTTTATTGAATTATATCCATTCTCCTACCTCATGGAGGTAGAGAGGCTATTTTCAGAGGACCCTTAACTCAAGTATATCAAATCAAAGTAGGTATGAAAAGGAAACAATAACAACAACAATCTAAGCATACCGATATACAACAATAACAATAGTAACAATCTAAGCATACCGATGTACAACAACTTCAAGACAGCTAATGCAATAAATAAAGGCATTCGAGAATCCTTTGTCACCGCAGTTTAGACATATTTTCGGTGTCTGCACAACATGGAAAAAATTATTAAAACTACATTCATATGCATAGCAATATAAAAATAATGCAAAAAAATACATGCACTCCATATAACGGAAGTTAAAGCAAGAAATTAAAGCATATGTCATAGTCTTCATTCTCCAATTTTAGGGGATGTAATGAGTCAAATCAAATCTAAGTTGTGCTATCAATGTAGACTGAATAGATACACATTTGCTCTCTTTATGATTGGGTTGGTGGAGATAGCAAGAATAGTAAAAAGAGTTACTAAAAAGTTTGGAATTAGAATCGGTCCTGGATGTCATTATTGCACTTCTGATGACTCTAGCACAAATATTGAAAATGTTGATCACCTTTTTTGTCTAGGTCTAAAAGCTAAAAGTATCTGGAATTTTTTGCAGGGCCGCTGGGAATTGGACATATGCATAACATTCTTAAGATGATATTACTCAGTTGGTGGAATTAGAAGACTAAAAACCCCATTGCAGCTTTCATATCTAAAGCTCTACCCCCAATCATTTGTTGGGAACTCTAGAGAACTAGGTGTAGCAATAAATTTGAGGCTGTAAAGCCTTCTTTTTTTCAGAATCAAAACTAATAGCACTTAAACTCTATTGTAGGTTACACAGAAGAACTTTGGGCAAGCAACGATAAGGGAAAACTGGAATTGCCTCAAAAAAATATTTGAAGCGGACATCAATGAAAGAACTTCCATAAAAGTCAAATGGCTCAAACCACCTAGAAATTTTAGTAGGATCAACAGTGATGGAAGTTGCGTTCAAGGAAGCTGTGGTGGAGGAGGGCTAATCAGAGACAACCCAAGGCAACATGATGTTTACTTACTCTTTAGGTCTAGGCCAAGGTACTAGAAACATGGTTGAAGCCCTTGCACTACTCTATGGTCTTAAATGGTGTGTTAGTAGAGGTTACGATAGGATTTGGGGAAAAACGGATTCCCTACTCTTAGTTAAATGCATAAATGGAGAATGGAAAGCACCTTAGAGATTGGATAAATTGATTCAAGAAGCACAACAATTAGTTGAATCTCATGGATTTATCATCAGCCATTGCTTCAGGGAAGCCAACAAACCTATTGATATATTAGCATCTAGGAGTTAGTGTTGATGCAATACATGATTTCAACTCTTTCTCTGATCTCCCGAGGGAAGTTAGGGGATTACTTAACACAGATAGATGGGAGCTCCCTTCCTTCAGAATGCAGCAGGTTAAACCTTCTAATTAAATTTATGAAACCCCCTCAATCCTCTTTGTCAATAAGTCAAGTTAGTAGAGTAATAGCTAGCTTTAGACTCCCTTTTTTTGTGATAACTTGATAGAGTTTATCTAACTCTATTTCTACCCCAAGATCTTGTATTAAGTTTGGCATGCCAAACTTCAAAATGTAACTGTTTCATATCGATGATCATCAGAGGCAGTTAAAAGAAAGAATCCTCTTCATCAAAAAAATTATACTATATATTGTAGCTAGAGTACCACATATTCTCAAAGTTTTGTTATTTTCTTAAAGCACATTTGATATAATTATAATTAAAAATTATAGACAATTAAATTTGCAATTATGTTTCACTTCTTAATTTGTCTAATTCACTTCAATTTGAATTAATCATGTTTTAACATTAACTTTATAAAATTGTCTTCAATTTTTTGAGGTTTCTTCTTAGACATTTCAAGCTCAAACTAATTAAATAATTAAATTTCAAAAACATTGTCTTAACTTTAGACCTTTTTTTAAAGTGTAACACTCACTACAATATTGATGATTTCAACCTACTTTTGTAATTAAAAGTAATACAAAATATTATACAAGTAAAAATGATACTCTAATTGGTATACTCAATCAAATGGAGTTTAATTCTATTTTTAAATATTTCTACTACTAGAATAATTCTGATGATTCGTGCAACAATTGACTCAATTGAAAAAGTTTTCCAAACTATAATCCATACGAATTCACTTAAGATATAAGTGTTTGTGGTGTTATGTAAGGCACAATAATTTATATATGTCAATTCGTGTCTTACGAATTATTATAGAAAATATTATATCGCTAATTGAAAAAAATTAATTATCAAATTATAATTAACTATCATGTATTTTAATAATTAATGAAAATAAAATATATAAGAAAAAAATTAAATAAAGTAAGATCTCCCTTTTCAAAATTTTATTGGAACTCTTACTCGGTAAAGAAATCACAACAAATTTATAACAATCAAAAAGTGTAAAAAATTATTCTAAATCAAACCAGACAAATGAGGAAATTCGATGAGACATACCATGGGGAGGAATCAAAACCAATTGGAGATTGATGAAAATTTCAGTACTAGATTAGAATCTGGTAAGCTAGTATGGAGTGACATAATTTTTTTTTTTTTGAGAATTTAAGTAATTCTAGCTTAACGTTGAAGCAAGGTGATGAAAATTAGGGAAACTTTATAGTTTATATAAATATATATATGATGTTGGTCAAACTTATTTTTTTAATCTAGTAGCCATAAATGTTTTTCACTTGAAAGAAAATATCCACTTCATCTGGATATTCACCATTAAGGTTGATATCTTGAAAAATCAAAATATTTTTTTGGAAAAAAGATAATTGTATTTTATAAAATAAAAACTTAATTGACTCTTTAATTGACAATCAAAATAAAAAGGCTATATTTATTAAAAACTTTATTCCATTTTTATATTTTACCAAAACAACCAATACGAAATCTTGTAAAAAATTAATAACTCATAATTACAAGTTTATCTAATTTATTCATTTATTTTCACTTAAAAGAAAATGGCCACTTCATCTAGATATCCACCATTAAGGTTGAAGTTTTGAAGCAATTTTTTTTTTTTAATAAAAAGTAATTTTACTTAATAAAATAAAGAATTAAATGACTTTTTAATTGACAACCGAAATCTAAAAGCTATAATTATTTAAAATATTATTCGACTTTTCTATTTTACCAATATCTCAAAATTAAGGAATATATTTAATATTTATGGACGCAAGTTCATATACTAATTAAGACATATTTTTGTAATTAAAAGTAATACAAAATATTATACAAGTGAAAATGATGAAGTTTTGGTTATATTTTTAAATATTTCTACAACTAGAATAATTTTGATAGTTTGTGCAACAATTAGCCCAATTAATAAAGTTTTCAAAGCTAAAATCCATAAGACAAGTCAGAAAATTCTAAGATACATACCATGGTTGAAATTCAGAATTATATTAGACTCTGGTAGCGGGTATGGAGCGATCGATAGAAAGTTTGTGAATTCAATAAATCCTTCCCAACCTTTTTTGTTGAAGAAAATTAGCGTGATGTTGAAAATAAGGGAAACATTATAGTTCATATATATGATGGGTTGGTCAAACGTTATAGATCAATGTGATCTCAAAAAAATCTAATATTTTTGGGAAAAAAATAAAAAATTAATCAAACAAAGACTTACACGACTATTTAATTGATAATTGAAATGAAAAGGCTATATTTATTAAAAACTTTATTCCACTTTTATATTTTACCACAACAGTCAATACCGAAGTCTTGTAAGAAATTATAACTCATAATTGCAATTTTATCTAATTTATAATATATTTACTTTCATTTAAAAAAAATGTCTATTTCATCTGGCTATCCACCATTAAGCCTGATATCTTGAAGCAATTTAATATTTTTTTTGTTAAAAAGATAATTTTATCTAATAAAACAAAGAATAAATGACTAATTAGTTGACAACCAAAATAAAAAATAAAAAAATTATTTAAACCATTGTTCGACTTTTATATTTTACAAAAAAAACAGTCAATAATGAAGTCTTGTAAGAAATTATAATTCATAATTACAATTTTATCCAATTTAATATTTATTTATTTAGGGTAGTCATAAACTGCGATTGATCAACTACGTATATTCTAGATAGTTTACTATAACATATACAAATTTACTTAAAATATAAGTGTTTTTTATCTTATGTAGCACAAAATAATTTTTATATATCTATTGGTGTCTTACAAATTATTTAAAAAAATATCATATTGCTAAATTTTTTTAAAAAAATTATCAAATTATAATTTACTGTCATGTATAAAATAAGATATGTTTTTTCAAAATTTTATTGGAACTCTAATCCGCAAAAGAAAACACAACAAATTTACAACAATCAAAGAGTGTAAAAATTTATACTAGATCAAAAGAGATAAGTGAGGAAATTCAAAGAGACATACCATTCTTGAATAAAAAACAATTGGAGATTGGTGAAAAGTCAGAACTACATTAGAATCTAGTAGGCGAGTATGGAGAGATTAAAGTTTTTTTTTTTGAGAATTTAGAAAAGCCTAGCGAATCACTCTTTGTTGAATAGAATTAACATGACATTGAAGCTAGGGAGTATCTTGAAGCAATCTAATATGTTTTTTGAAAAAAATTATTTAATAAAAATAAAACTTAAATGACTCTTTATTTGACAACCGAAATCACAAAGTTATATTTATTTAAAACTTTATTCCACTTTCATATTTTACTGAAACAGTCAATAACGAAGCCAGGTAAGAAATTATAACTCATAATTGTAATTTTGTAAATACATTTATTTTCACTTGAAAAGAAATGTCCCTCTCATTTGGCTATCCACCATTAAGGCTGATATCTTAAAGCAATTTAAGATTTTTTTTGGAAAAAAGATATTTTTATTTAATAAGACAGAGAATTAAGTGACTCTTTAATTGACAACTGAAAACAAAAAAGATTTATTTATTTAAAACATTATTCGACTTTTATATTCTACCAATACAAACAATAATCAAATCTTGCAAGAAATTATAACTCATAATAGCATTAATTTTATTTAACTTAAAATACATTTAATAAGGGTAATTATAAATTGCGATTGTGCATCAAAGAATATGAGACTGTAATCCTTGTTTAGTAGTATTAATGTAACACCTCATATTCAATAAGATGAAAAAAATGCAGCTTTTCAGGATTTGGTGTCAGGACCAACAGAAGCCACCGACGGACCGTGTATCAGACCACGGACCGTAGGTGGGGTCCCGTCGTTGGGTTCCAGACTTAGGGGTCTCTGATCCCACCAACGGCCGACCAGTACGGTTCGTGGTTGGACCTACGGACCGTAGGTGAGGGTTAGCAACTAGTTAGAGAGAAATGACTTTTGGATTAACTTCAAACGATCATATCTTTTAGCATAAAATGAATTAGGTATCCTATGACCTTTCAAATTAAAGATAATTGAATCATCTTTCCAATGCCACCGAGTTTGCTAAAATCCAAGCTCGGAGTAAAAAATTATGCTCATTTTAGTGAAGCCCTATCGGGCAGACCACGAACCATGACTCAGTTGACGGGCAGTGGTTCAAACGATGGCCTGTCAGTCCCACCGTGAATGGATTTTGTTAGCCTTTATGTCAGGGTCATTTTGGTCCTTTTCCCTATGCATTAGACACTTAAACTACACCGTTTTACTTAGTCTAAGCCTAATAATACCCAGAACCTTCATTCTCCAAAAATCATCCAAGTTAGAACGAAAAGATAAGAAAGAGTCGCCAATTTCTTTCAAGAACAGCCTGCAGTGTTCTTCAATGTTCATCCCCGAAATCCAAAGGATTTCTCCACAGATTTCTTCACCAGGTATGTGGATTTCATTAGTCGGTTCCTTTCACCCATTAGGTCCCTAGTTTTCGGTAAGTTCCTTGATTCTTTATAGCTTGTTTAGACCTAAGGCATATAAAACCTTGGAGATTAATGATGATTTTGCTGTTGTAGTATCCTTCATCATAATATCATGTTTTGTTGGACACTTATCATAATTCCTTGTATAAAACTCAGAATCCTAGTTTGTGTAATTTTTCTTAGTTCATGAATTATACTTTCTACGTCTGTTGGATAGAAAATCATGCTCCAGATTACGAATGTCACATTCCCAGTATATAAATATTGCATTCTAAGTTAGCATGTCACTATTTTGAGCTATTTAGTATTTAATGCATTTTAGCTTCATGAATATTCAGTTATTAGGAGTAGACTTAGTAGCGAGTTAGAATAGGGTTCAATATTCCCTCAAAGTCCCAAAACTACGTGCCTGCGTAGGTTTATAAGTCCCCTCAGTTTGGCATGAGTTTCAGCGATCACGCCACAGTCATGCCTTTATACCCCTGACAAGGTATATTGGGTTCTCTCGATGGGGCTATACATCGAACTCCACGTTTAGCTCACGTGGTTTATGTCGGTTAATAGTGGCTCCCACAGTTCGACTCTTAGTGCATTGACCAGATTTTCACCTGTTACTTCAGTATACAGTTCAACATGTTATTTTCATGATTAGTACTTGGTTATTGCATTAAGTTTATCTTTCAGTTATACTTCAGTACATATCTATATCATTGCTCATTTATGCATTATTCAGCTTATATACTTTGTTTAACCTAGCATATATATATCCTGCATGCTTAGTACATTCCAAATACTAACGCATATTTTGTGCTACATCATTTCATTACGTAGATTCAGGCACTCAGCATCTAGATCACACTTAGATCGAGTCTCAATTCAACTTAGCAGCTTCAGTGGCGAGTCCTCATACTTCGAGGACAATAGACATGCTTTATATTTTAGTCTTTATTTCCAGTTTTCAATTTTGTTAGAGTTAGCTGGGGGAATGCCCAACAACTCAATTCAGTAGAGGCTTTTCAGACATAGTAGTAGATTCAACTCAAGTTGTTAAGTGTTGTTTCAGTCATCACTAAACTCTTATTATTATAACTTATATATTCAAGCTATCAAATTTGAGTTGTACTATCAATGTAGTCAGAATAGGATACACATTTTTGCTCTCTCTATGAATCTGTTGGTGGAGATAGCTAGAGTACCACAACTTGAATCCTCTTCATCAAGAAAATTATACGATATATTTTAGCTAGAGTACCACATATTCTAAAAGTTTTATTATTTTCGTAAAATATGATTGATGTGACTATAATTAAAAAATATAGGAAATTAAATTTGCAATTACGCTTGACTTCTTAATTTGTCTAATTCACTTAAATTTGAATCAATCATGTTTTAATATTAGCTTTGTAAAATTGTCTTCAATTTTTTGAGATGTGTTCTTAGACATTTCAATCTCAAACTAATTAGATTATCAAATAATTAGCTTTAAAAAGACATTATCTTAACTTTGAATGTCTTCTAAGGCGTTACAATCACTACAATATTGATGATTTAAACCTATTTTTGTAATTAAAAGTTATAAAAAGTATTATACAAGTAATTTTTTTATTCTAATTAGCATACTCAATCA
Organism: Solanum acaule; assembly: GCA_036250505.1. Classification (NCBI taxonomy): domain Eukaryota; kingdom Viridiplantae; phylum Streptophyta; class Magnoliopsida; order Solanales; family Solanaceae; genus Solanum; species Solanum acaule. The sequence continues at coordinate 13,685 of JAJOOR010003764.1, read as the reverse complement.
GATGAAGTCTTAATTCTATTTTTAAATATTTCTACTCTTAGAATAATTTCTATAGCTTGTGCAACAATTGACTCAATTGAAAAAAAATTCAAAACTATAATCCATAAGAATTTACTTAAGATACTTATGCTTGAGTCAAGGAAGGCACAATAATTTATATATGTCTATTCGTGTCTTATAAATTATTAAAAAAATAATATATTGGTAATTGAAAAAAATTAATTATCAAATTATAATTGACTATCATCTATTTTAATAATTCATGACAATAAAATATATATATAAAAAAGAGAAAAGACATAATGTGACACATGAACTTGTCCCGAATTTTCAAAAAGATACCTTAACTATGCATGTCACACCCCGATGCTACCCCTTGACGTAACATGAGACCTAGGCTCACAAGTGACCCCAAGCTAACTCTGAGTTAGGCATATCATGAACAAACTGAATATAACTAAGTACACATGAACTAAGTGGAAACTAAATCAATAGATATCTAAAGAGGAACAAGCCCAACTAGTATGAATAATAATATATAAAAAAAAGTTTAGTGATAATTGAAACAACCACTTAACAACTCAAGTTGAATCTACTACTATGTCTGAAAAGTATCTAACTGAGTTGAGATGCTGGGACATGCCCCCAGCTAACTCTAACTAAATTGAAAACTGAAAGTAAAGACTAAAATGAAAGCATGTCTATTGTCCTCGAAACATGAGGACTCACCACTAAAGCTGCTGAATGCGAATTAAAAATTGATCTATGCATGATCTGGATACTAAGTACCTAAACCTACATCATGAAAGGATGTAGCGCAGAGTATGCGTCAGTACTTGGAATGTGCTTAGCATGCAAGATATAGATATTAAGTTGAACAAATATATATGAGCTGAACAAAGCATAACTAAGCAATGGCATAAACTAAGACTGAATATAAATACTGAAACATAACTGAAAAGCTAGGTTGAATGCAGTGACCAAGCATTAATCATGAAGATAACATGTTGAACTGAAAACTGAAGTATATACTGAAAACCTGGTAAAATGCACTAAGAGTCTGACTATGGGAGCTAATATTAACCGACATAAACCACGTGAGCTTAACGGGAGTTCGACGTATACTCCCCATCGAGAGGACCCAATATACCTTGTCATGGATATAAAGGCATGACTGCCGTGATCACTAAATATGATGCCCAACAGAGGGGACTTATAATCCTATGCGAGCACATAGTTCTGGGACTATGAGGGTACGTTGAACCCTAGTCCAACTCAGTGCTAAGTCTACTCCCAACTGAATATGTATATGACTAAAATGAAACTGAAATACTGAATAGCTCAAAATACTGACATGCTAACTCAGAATACAACATTTATATAGTGATAATATGACATTCGAAATCTGAAGCATGATTATCTATTTAACTGACCTAGCAACTGTAGTTCATGAACTAAGAGAATCTACACAAACTAGGTTTCTGAGTTTTTATTCTAGGAATTGTCCAAACTTTTGAGGAAACATGCTATTTCGATTAAGGATAATACAACAACTTATAAATCAGAACAAATCTCCAAAGTTTTAGAAACCCTAGGTCTAAACAAGATATGGAGAATCAAAGAACTGACTGAATTCTAGGGACCTAGTGGATAAAAGGAATCCACTAGTGAAATCCCACATACCTGGTGACTAAATTCATGGAGAAATCCTTTGGGTTTCGAGGCTGAAACTTGAAGAACACCTCTGCTTGTTCTTCGGGAAACTGGCACCTCTTTCTTCTCTTTTTGCTCTAAGTTTTAGTGAATGAGGGTTCTGGGTAATGTCTGACTAGAATATTAGGTTAAGACTGAGTAAAATGATGTACTTTAGGTATTAAACGACGTAGTTTAAATGTCCAACGCTTGGGGGAAAAGAACAAAACGACCCACTAACTTAAAAGCTGACGAAGTCAATCCACAAGGCCTCTGTTGGACCGTCGATGGGACCACGACCCATCAAGTGGGTCGTGGTTCTTGGCCAGTGTTACTAGTTCTTGGTACCTCTATTACGGTCCACTTCACGGACCGTGTGAAGGACCATGGGCCGTGAAGGCCAGCGTGGTTCTTCACTTGAGGCTGGTGTCTGCTAGGTCAAGACGGTGGACCCATCCATGGCCCGTCATTTGGACCACGGCCCATGGAGGACTCTGTGGTTCCACACTTGAGCCCTGGTTGCTCTACCTCACTTCTACGAGCCATTCCATGGCTCGTGTGGGGATCCACGACCCTTGAAGGGCTTCGTGGTCCACCACGTTAGCTGGGTGTGATCCATGAGCAAGTCGACGAACCGTGGTTTCTTTCACGATTTGTGAACCCCTCTGTGGTTCACCAACTTTGCTGTTGGTCAGTCTGTTAGGTTTCTGAGGCATTACAATGCGGGCGTCCTATTACCCCACTAAACAATCTTGAACTGATATTATTACATAATTTTTTGTCCACCTTACATAGAGAGTGTGTGAACTCTCTCAAAGAGAGTGAGCAACCTAAAATAACTAATACAATTTTATTTTTACAAGTATTTTATTATAAAATATATTTTCTTATTATTTTAACTATTTTTCCTTATTATTTTTTCTTTCTTTCTTCTTCAAAAATTAATTGTCATCTCCATTGAAGCTTCTCACTTTCAATGTCACCATTTTTACCACAACTTCACCTTCCTTTTTTTTTACTACTATTAGTTTTACTCTCTTTAATTTTAAAACTTTATCTAAATATTTTTTCACATTTCGAACAATTTGATAAACTCATTAGATTTCAAGACGATTAGAAGGTATCATATAGTTCTTTTTATATCCAATTTCAATCAAATTCTTTCAATTTTCGGGGAATTCATTGATTCTTTTAATATTATCATTTCTAATTTTGAAGTTATATGAAAAGAGTAATTGATGATACCTTCAAAATTTTAAATTTTATTAGAAAACCAATTAGTTTTGTTATCAATAATTCAATAAAGTCTAGAAAATAGTATGATTTGTTTTTACAAAAAAAATCATTGAAATCAAGAATTTGATTGGAGAAGAAGAAGAAAAGGAAAAAAAAGGGGAGAGAGGTTCAACTTGATGTGGGGGGTGGGGTGAGGGTGGGAGGTGAAGAAAAAGAAAGAAAATGGAGGGATGGATCAGATTGAAAGTGGGGGTGGAAGATGAAGTGGAATTTAAGATGAGAAGTGTATTTTTGTATTTAAAATTAATTTCTCTTACACAACCAACTATAAATTTTCTAGTTTGGTTATTAGTCAGCAAACTTTCAATAACGAGCCCAAATAAAAATATAAATTAAATAAGTCTAATGTGGAGAAAAAATAAAAAATACAACGTTCACATTCTTCCTAGGACCGTAATCATAAAAATATTGACAAAAAAAAGATATATAGAATCAATACAAAAAATTTCAAGTTCTCCATATAGCTATCACATCTCGAGCCTACACCCTAGGAGGGACTGGTACTCGAGAACCATTGCTGGCCCCAAGCGAACCCTTGGTCTGGCTTACTTACTCAGCAAAAGACATAAACATAAGAAATATAACTCATGCAATAACTTAAGAGGTAATAACTTAGCCAAAAATAGCAACTCAAGTCTTAAACGTATACAACTGAAATGAATAAGACTAAAGAACTATAACTATTTGTCTATGAAGCCTCTAAAACAAAGAGGGATGTCGGGACAGGACCCCCGATCATCCTAACAACTGAAAACTAGAAAGCAATGTAAAAAGGAGCCCTCCGGAAAGTAATGAGGCTCACCAACAGACTCTGAGTGCTCAACTGGATCAATGAGGCGCTGGATGTTGATCTTGGTTACCTGCGTCTGCATCATAAGACGATGCAAGCCAACTGGCATCAGTACATTGAATGTACGAGTATGCGAGTTGGAATGCTAAACATAACATAAGCAAGAAAAGAGTCTGAAAGAAACACTTACCTTGGCTTTACTTAACTCATGAATAACTCAACTCAATATAAAGCAATAAAACACATGAAATATACATAAAGCTTTTAAAACAGTAGAAAGCAACTTGGTTCGTTAAAGAAAATGCAATAACAAACTTAAATTTACTCATATAATAAAGTAATATAGTTTTTGTGGGAGTTTCTCTAATCAACAGCCACCACTATGAGCCTAAGTGGTGATACAACGTCTTGCCCACACTGGCAGAATTGTCTTATACTTTGTCGTCATATAGAACACCTTAACTAAGTGGATCCACTAGTCTATGCTAAAAAGCACTTAAGGAGTCATCTAAAAAGTATGATCCTTTACTACCCATGATGGATACATGGTTTATGGAGACTTGAGCTAATATGAACTCACATCCCCATATCGATGCTCAATACTACTACCAAAATATACTTAGCTCATATGTTTTAAAACAAAACTTCTTTCTTTGATTTGAGATAATTACTCAAAACTTAGCTTAAAAGCTCTCTTGGAAATCGGTGTTTCCCTTTCTTGTTCAAATGTGAAAACATTTTAAACTCTTGGGAATACTTAGTTCCCTTATAACTTTTGGAGAAATGAGCTCAACTCTTTACTCTTTGCTTAACTTAAAACTTAAGTCTTAAAACAAAGTTAAAACGTTTGTCAAAGACTTTTGAAATACTTCATGAACTTCTCTTGACTTGATTCTTAACTTGTAGACTTGACTCTTAACTTTTCTTGAATTGAATTATGGATTCAAGGATTGTGATTTGTGATAGGAAAGATCGCATGATGTTTAGGAGTGTTTTTAGATAGCTAAACAAGTCCGCGACGCGGAGATGTATTTACATTTTTTATCGCAAAATTAAATTTTGAAACAGAGAAGTCCATATCCTAACCACGACGTGGAGGTGATTTTTGTACAATGGGGGAGCAAGTCCGCGACGCGGACTTGCATGCCAAAACCTGCTCGACTTTTTCCTTCTTCGTTTTCTCACCCCAATTCGCCTAAATCCGATTCGTTTTCTCAATCCCTCTATAGATTCAAATACCCAGTATATATACACAAGAATCTAACTCAAAACAACTCTTAAATCGACACGATTCCATCAAGAACTCCACAGTCCCATCAAATCTCAAGAGCTAAAGCAAACTTCAAGAACATAATTCAAGAACATCATACTTTCAACTTTCTAGAAACGAATTTCGCTGAAACAAACATGATTGGTGCGTGGGTGAATGAACTCAACGCTATGATATTCTCACATATCTTGTAGGATCGAATCCTTGGCGAATTCCACAACCACAATCGTAAGAACTTGACGAATCTTGAGCTTCTCTTCTCCTTTCTCCTCTTTCTCTTCTCTCAAAGTCCTAGCGTATTTCTTGATTGCGTAAACTGAACTAACTTAGTTTAGACTCCAAATAATTTACTAAAAACGGATTTAATTAATTGGGTAAGTAAAAGACTAAACTACCCTTCAAAAATTTGGATTAGACTTTCCTTATTTGAACAGTCCAACTTCAAATGGTAATATCTCACTCATACGAACTCAGAATCGTACAAACTCAGCGGCGTTGGAAATATTATTCCAAGATCGTTCCTACAAAATCTGGGAACACACCTAAATCATCCTGATCTAGGAGTTATGGTCATTTGAATTCGACCAAAAACTCAACTTAACATACTTAACAAATTTTCCAGATTTCTATTCTTTCCAAAAATTGACAATTTCCAATTCTTAACTTCTTCCTAGTTATTTCAATATGCGAGATGTTACAACCTAGCTTCTTCATCTATTAAAACTAAAGCATGATCTCACTTTTCAAAATTTTATTGAAATTCTTACTTGTAAAAAGAAACACAACAAATTTATAACAAACAAAAAGAAAGAAAATACTAAAAAAAAAAGAAGATGAGTGAAGAAAATGTTAGAGACATATCATGATGTAAATAGAAACAATTTAGGATTGATGAAGAATCTAGTAAACGGGATGGAGCCACCAAAGTTTTTTTAAAAATTTCATGACATCCTATTCGATATATTTCCTACGTCTGTTAGATTTTCTTTCAAAAACCTTGACTAATAGAATTGTGAAATTAGATTAGGCTGAGAAAAGGTCTAAGAGAGAAGCTTAGGATATTGCTTAAGTAAAGGGGTAGCGTTACAGTCGAGGTTGAAGTAAGGGGTAGCGTTACAGTCGAGGTCGAAGTAAGGGGTAGCGTTAATTAAGTACTATTACCTCTCCAAATTACACTTTATTGTGAGATCACCATTAAGTATTACTATGTTGTTGTTATAGTCGTCGTCTTATGACTTTGATTTAGTCAGCAAAATCTAGGGAAGGTTTTCGCTTGGATTTGAACTTTATGCGGTCATTTTTTATGACTATGTATTATTACTACTATTTGAGAACATGTAGAAACACTTTTGAAATTTTGATCAAACATAAATGGTTGCTCTAGTATTGACAAAAGCACTTTTCAAATTAAGTAGCCAAATAACACACTTCTTAATAAATGAACAGTTAATTATAATAAGAATAACATACTGTGAAATGTGAATGTACTACCAAAACTACCTTGTATAGCTTAACAAATGACATATTACATATGGTAACATTTCACATAACATCATTGATGAAAAAAAATTGTTTACATTTGTTGAAAATCGAGAAATCCTCGAGAGCCCGCAATACTACGATTCGAAACAAAGTGAATAATACGAAACTTTTGTCCATCACAAAGTTTAATTCCAGTGAGGTAGGCGCAGTTATGTGGATGTGAAAACCAACAGCTCCCCATATGGTGTTAATGCTCGGAGAGCATATACTCCACCAATCATATCGTCAACCAAACGATCAAATTTTTCCTGGTGCCTGTACGGAGAAAATTAAAACACTACAAGAAAACTGTGAATTAAAAGATTATTTTCCTAGGGATTAGTATGAAAATTTGCAGGATAATAAGTTTCCTATGAATTTTTCATACTAATCCCAAGGAAAATCCCCATATAATTCACACTTATTTTGTAGTGAAATGACAAACAAAGCGAATTTGATGAAAAGTACTACACGTAAAATGATGAACATATACAGTACTTACCTTGCCTCCAAGGGGAAGAAAAACAATTCAATGTCATCAGCATTAGCCTCTAATGTGTTGAAATATTCAGGCCATAAATCAGCTTTTGAAACCATTTCAAAGTGAAGATAAAGTAAAAGTAGCTTTGCTTTTTCAGAAACACTTTGGCATGCTTTGTTGGAGAGGTAAGCAACAACTCAGTCAAGCTCATACTTTTCATTCCATACGTTAAAACAACCTCTGCAAGAAATGTGCAAGAAAACAAACATTTTCATTCACATGTGCATAAATTATCACGCAGTCGAATAATCTGTGAGACATCTCCTCACCTCAAAATAGGATCATCAATAGGTTGTACATCATGACTATGTTGTACCAGATCCGTTCCAAGTAGGACGGGATCAAAATTCCTGATTGGGAATTTGTTGTCATGGCAGTAGCTGAAGAGATTTAAAACATACAAAACATCAGTTCAACGACATAAGTTTTTAGTAATCATGTCCACAATCAGTATACCAAACTAGAACAACAAACAAGAGAGTCAAAATCAGCATATATAATCGGACTTAGAAAGCTACAAACGATCTACTGATAACCTAGAAACCAACGGCATGACATGACAAGCTATTTATCGTTCCAATTTTATCATATTCTTTGAAAGAAACAACAAAGTCCATAGAAATATCCAACTAGGGTCCATTCAGAATAAATCGAAGGTGTTATAAACCTTAAGGCAACATTAGTTTGCTTGTGTTCTGGACATTGACTATGCATCCTTTCTACATTCCATCTCATGTGTGGCCAATCATTTTTTCCACCAAAATGTCTTAGTGTCTTATGAACCCCAAAGTGTTCCATCATTCCACTATTATGGGCTTATAGAAAATGACTCTCTTTAATGGAACGTTAGACTAACGAGCACTATTGTTTTTGCGAGACTCAATATCACTAACAAATAAATCCTTTACTTTTTCAAAACCTTACTTCCAACTTAGCACTCAACATATCAACCTTCTCTTAAGTATTTCAAACTTGCCAAAAAAAAAAAACTCTCAAAGACACGATTCTTAAACGCGTAAAGGGATGGACATTTGTTACAACAAATAATCAATCACAAATGATTTATATAAGCCATACTTTGTTTTAATGTAGACTTTCATTTAACATCCGGATTCATTTGGATTTGGTGATAAGCGGAAATAGAAACAAAGGCCATATTTATTTAAGTGAGAAGAATAATATCTATTCTTCATCAAGAATAAGATTCTCAAAATATTCTTCATCATCATCCTCACATTTCATTAATTAGGGGTTGTCTTGTACATGCTTATTTTTAGTTTTTGCTCATAAAAGTTTGAACTTCCCCTCAAACCCATAAAAGTTTTCACCACTCCACTTGCCTCAACAACATTACCCCAACTAAAATCATATTATCTATTAAATACTTGTTTATATTCATGATTTTTAGAGACTCTAATTAGCCATTCATTGGACATCTCAAATGTCTCGTATTTAATGAACACTAGATCATTGAGACAATTTAGCTCGAGCCTTTACTATTTATGGTGTGAATTTGCAAATCAGTTGTCATAAGTAAGTTGACATCTTTCTCAAGTTGTTCTTTTGCTTGTGAACCTTTTGCAAAGTAAAAAAAACAATTGTTTTTTTAATCTAAGAATCAAAATTTCATAAATGAAAACCAACACCAGGTTGAATGGTGGGAGCAATATGGTTCTTCCATTCTACACTTACAAAAGTTTTCCATCAAAGTTCTAAGTCTAACTTGTAGCTCGTCCGAATGTGAGAGGAATTGGAGTGTGTTTGAACATGTAAGAAGACAAATTTAGTATATTATTGTAACGACCTATTCCCGTCGTTATAGAAAAGCTAATGGGGGAAAATTTGGGAACGGAATTTTTTTTCAAAGTATTTGGATTTTTCCCAACCTAGTCCAGATTTGGACGAAATCAAAGTCTTTTAGGTGTAGGGAAATCTGGTAACAATCGGGTGAATCATTTATGATTTTGATTACATGAGTAGTTAGATAACTCGTTAAAAAATCCATACGACTTTACAGAATTGAATTCGGGTGAGTAGAACTCCCGAAATAGATCTTAGCGTAAAGGTTATTTTCTGAGCGTCGTGGGTTAGAGGTGTGTTGTGAAATGGGAATTTTGGAATTCTTGAATTAGCTCTCTGTCTCGTGTAACCTGCTTTGGCGCTGGGTTTCGCCACTCTAGCGGGGCCCCTGCAGTGGGGTGACAGTCGCTGTGGCGGGCTCGACGCGAATTAAAGTCGTTAATAAACCCCTAAATGACCTCATTATGCACTTTTCAACTTTTAGAGCTAAGGAACAAACCTCAGGTGAATCCTACTCGTTTTTCACCATTCTTGAGGCTAAAGGTAAGTTTTTCACTCCCCAAATCCATTTTTCGATTCGTAGAATGTAATAGAATGGGTGAATATTGATGGGGGAGTTTTTTTTATAGATTCTATGGTGGAAACAACCCTAAATTGGATAATTGGGATCATGGGTATGATCTAGGGTTCATAGAATTGTTGGTAATTTAGGTAATTAGTGATTGTTTATTGATTCATGTATTATATTGATTGTTTGTAGACCAAGAACAAGTGGAACGAATTGGGAAACGGAAGGATCAAGTTTCTTAGGGTTTCAAGCTTGTTTCGAGGTAGGTGATGGTTGTGATTCTAGTGTGATGTATATTTGTTCTTGCTTCATTATGATACTTGTATATGTATGAATGTTGCAATGTTGATCATACTTGTTATAAATGAGATAGATGAATGATGATTGCCATGAAATCATGACTTAAATGTATGATCTTGATGATATATTTGTGATTGTGACTGTGGTGTGTTGAATGGATCGATTGCCTCGTTCCGGCATAACTAACTTTGATCGATTACCACGTTATGGCATAACTATTGGATTGGTTGCCACGTTTCGGCATAATTATGGGATTGGATACCACGTTCTGGTATGCTAACTGTTTGGGTTTGAGTTCCATGAGAGGACCAATGATTTGATATAAATGTGAAGTTGTTTTTTGTTCGTAAATGTTGATAATATTGTATATGTTGATATATATGCATGTGATTATAATGTTGTCTTGACTTGTTTATGTTGCACTTCGTGGGATAGCCGCGTGATCCTAATAGTACACTATGGTTGTGTACTGATACTGCACTTGCTCTTATTTTTGTTGAGTACAGGGCATCATCAAGTGGCTACTGATAGACCTCACATAGGAGATTAGTGATCGTCACTTTGAATTCAAGGGTGAGCCAATTCTTTCGGGCTGCCATGGAATTCTCTTTTGTGTATGTCCACCATTTTCGGACTTAGACATTTGTTTTAGTTAGTTAATTAGTATGGGTTGTATCCCTTCTTGTTTAGACTTGTTGAACTATAAATGTTTTGATACATTGACTTTCAGGTTCTAGGTTATTTCTTCCGCATTGTTAGTTGGTAGATCTTTTGTTAAAGTTTTTGGGAACTTCAGTTTAGCTATTATTTCTGCTTTCATATACTTAATGCCTTGGTTTTTGGTTTAGTTGCTTGGTTTGGGTTGTAGTAGTGGTTCTCCCACCAGAGAGTTAGTGTGGGTGCAATCACGATGGTTTGGGTCGTGACAATTACTAACCAAATTATATCTCAATTGTCCTAACTAATACATCCTATGTTTCAATTTGTTTGTGTTTGTTTGACCAGACATAAGAAAGTTAAGAAGATGTTTGAATTTTGTAGTCTTACATTTAAAATGTGTATTATGAACCAAATTGTCCTTTAATTAATCTTGTAATTTTGAACATGCCAAGCAAGAATTTGAAATTCAAGAGTTACTAAATTAGAAAAGAGGCATTCTTTATGTAATAGACTAAAACAGAAAATAAGACAAATAAATCTAAGTAGAGGGAGAATTAATTACCTGCCACAACTTATTTGCCATTCATATAAAAGCTTTTTTAAAAATTTCAAGAGATCTTATTTGATCACTTTTTTATTGATATTTTCTACGTCTGTTAGATTTTCTTTCAAAAATCTTGACTAATAGAATAGTGAAATTAGATTAGGCTGGAAAGGGGCTAAGAGAGAAGCTTAATATATTACTTAAGTAAAGGGGTAGGTTATAGTCGAGGTCGAAGTAAAGGGTAACGTTAATTAAGTACTATTATGTTGTTGTCGTCGTCTTACCCTCTCCAAATTCCACTGTATTATGTGATCACCATTAAGTATTACTATGTTGTTGTTGTTGTCGTCGTCTTGTGACTTTGATTTACTCAGCAAAATCTAGGGAAGCTTTTCGCTTGGATTTGAGCTTTATGCAGTCGTTTGTTATGACTATTTGTTATTGCTAGTATTTGAGAACACGTAGAAACACTTTTGAAATCTTGATCAAACATAAATGGTTGGTCTAGTATGGACAAAAACACATTTCAAATTAACTAGCCAATGAACACATTTCTTAATTAATCAATGTTGGTGTGACATTTTAATATTAATAAAAATATATTATATGTCACATTATATATCATGTTATGTCTATTGATGGACATTACATTGTGTCTCTTTACTCTCATCAAATGTGGGAGAAAGTGGCCATTAATTTTTAGTAACTTATGTAACCACCAACTCTTCATTTCATCCATTATTCTATCTTTATGTCTTGTAACTTATGTAACATTTAAGCCATTCATTTGGCAAATTTACTACCCACTATCTTCCTATTCATTGCAAGGAATAATTCATCACCTATAAATAGTGTGGTCTTCCTTTGTGTTGTGAGAGAGAAGAAACAAGAGAAGTACAAGAAAATATAGAGTGAAAAAGATGAGTAGTATTTTATTGTGTTTATATTGAGAATAGTGTAGTAGTGAAAGAGAGAGTTGAGACAAAGAATAATATTCTAAGTCTTCAACTATATTCACTATATACAAAAGAGAATATTTATATGTTAGAAGGAAGGTGTTCTTTATGTGGATCTTTGGACTCTTCAACTAATCCAGAGTTGCTTGAGTTGTACATGTTGTTGGGTTGTTGTATCCTAGAAGGGACAAGTCAAGAGTGTTACTGCTGGATCGGTGTAGATTATGCCGCAGTGGGCTTGAATCTCCTTAAAGAGAGCGAGATATCCGTGCCTCAGCCTAAAGATTTGTTTATTCATTTTTGTCATTTTATTTTCAACTATAATATTTTTTATTTGTGGTATATTACACAATCAATTTTAAGGAGACTCATGTTTTTGTTACAGTTTGAAAAAGTGCGGATATCAAGATAGGGATCTCAACGTAAATCCGCTCAACGTCGCTCTCTTCAAGAGATGGAAGAGAATAGATGTACGGGTAAAGTATTTTTCTACTTTCTCAATTCAAGTGGAGAAAAGGTAAAGTAAAAACTTTTTACCTAGTATTTTCATGAATAAAGTAATACTACTTTTCATGGAAAAAATGATGTTTAAAATCTTAAAATAGTGGGGGGTTTTGAAATGAGAAAAAAAAGGATCATTGTGAAATTGTGATTTTTGTATCTTTGAGAAATGCTCTAAATAGAGTATTACAAATGCATATATTTATTTTGGAATTAATCATATTGTCACGACCCGAATCTACCCCCGAGACGCGGACACAGGACCTAGGACCACAAGTGATCCCAAGCTAACCCTGCTGGCATGATCATGAGCATACTAAATATAACAAACTAATGCGGAAGCTAAATCATAAATAAGATGAAAAGATGGGGAATACCCATACACTATAACTGAGATAAATGAAAACTGATGAGTTTAATACAAGGAAGATATTAACTCAATACTAAGTTGAATCTATCTATGTCTGAAATAAGCCTCTAAACTGACTAGAAATGTTGGGACATGCCCCAACTAAGTCTAGCAAAACTGAAACTAAAGACTAAAAGCAATAAAGATACACATGTCACTAGTCCTCGAAGAATGAGGACTCACCACTGATGCTGCTGAACTGAAGATCGAGAATCGATCTAAGCATGATCTGGATACTGAGAACCTGAACCTACATCACGAGAAGATGTAGCGCACGTATAAGTGATACGCTCAAATTATACCTCCTTAAAGAAGCATAAGCGATCGTTATCAAGTAAAGAACCCAACTTGTAGGTTGGGGTCGATCCCACGAGGAAAATGGTTTAGATTTTACTTTAACCAACAATTATATTCAATTAGTCAAATTACTTCCAGTAACAGGTAACTAAAGGGGGGGATTTGTGAAACAAATTGTAAGAATTTAGTAAGTAATCAGTAAACATAAATCAATTTTGGTTGTTATCAAGATGAGAAAATTAACTAGGGTATAGTGTTCCCCACAAGCTCATAACGCAGTAATCCTTTTCCTAGTATATCACATGCAAAGTGGTAAGTTATGTATCTCTAAATTCTTGGTCCGGCATCTAGAGAATTTCACCCCGCACCTTGGTCCGGCTACGTGTGTATAATTTGCTAACCCTTACGTATACCTCATATTAGCCATCATAATCAATGTTTGGCTTAGTTATTACTTCGCACCAATCGACACTAGACTATTAGATAGTATCACACTAAATCTATGTTGATAATTCTTTTCTTGTTAATTACCTCCTTGGT
>JAJOOR010003763.1:0-58252 GCA_036250505.1 Solanum acaule | reverse complement strand
TTGTTACCTGCTGTGTATTTTTCTATATTATGTTGTTAGTATTTATTTTAATTATTATTTATATTTTGTTTTATTATATTATTAAATTTATCATTATATAATGATAAAAAGTCATATTTTATGTAATAATTGGTTTTGGTGTGATATTGCATTGTTGCTTTTTTTTTTTTTACTCATATGTATTTATTTTAAATCTTGACAGACAATTTGGGAATAAGTAATTTTAATGTAAAGGGTAAAATATTAGAAAAAGGCTAAAAATTGAAAAGTAAAAGTAAGAAAATATTTTTTTTATATAGTGAATGAATAAAAGTGAATGAAGGTAGTATTTATCGCATTCTATTTTTTTTCAACAATAAGATTGTATTACCCAAAAATTCTAACGACTGAAAATTTGTCGTGTTCTTTTTGTTTACATGGAAATCATAAAATTAAAATTAAAAAATGTAAATAGTTGTGGAATAGTCTTTGATCACGGTAATATTAAATGCTAGCTAATAGAGGCTATAAAAGCAATTCACTTTGCAATAGCTATATTTCAGGGTTCCTTTCCTTCTGTTTGTCTAGTACCCCATATAAATTATAATTAAACTAGTAAACTTTACCGCACTTCGCGCGGTCATAAAATACGTTATTAATATACACTTTAATCTATTTTGAATATATTAAAAAAAATTAGTCAAGATTATTGCTTCCACAAACTAAAGGCACCTTTTATTTTTCTTCTAAAAGATTATCTGAAACATAAAAAAAAATTGTAATTTCAAAATTGAACAAAAACTTCACCTGCATTTTCATATTAAATAAAAAAGTAAAATAAACAAAAATAACTATAAGGATACAACAATAAAAGGCCTAAATCAAAATTTGCTAAATATATTATGTGTTCGACGAAAGCATGATTTTACTATTATCATTGATCATGTTGGTTGCAAATATAGCTTATAAATTATCAATTTTCATATTATATTTTTTAGAGAGAATTAGTACTGTTCATTAATATTTTTTCTAAGGAAGAAATATGAATTCACATGATTTTTTTTTATCAGGCCTTGAGCCATTGGTAGAAAATTACGAATAGAAACATCATTTTGTTTTATGCTTCTTATTAGTAAATATTTCATTTATAAGAATTAGTCATCTTAATATTAGAAATTAAATATAAAAGTTGTGTTGAAAGAGAAATAATTTTGTTGCCGGAATAACTTCCTTAATCATAATTGAGCCAAAGCTATTCATACATTCTTATTTGAAACACTACAAATACTCATAAAATTGACCAAAATTTAATTAACAGTTATGAAATTAGAATTTTTATCTTTCTTAATTAAGGTATTAATAGAAAATGATAATTTATTATTTTACACTTATTGCACTTTTTGTTATGATATTAACTCATTATAATATGGGAAAATGCAATGTTTTGAATTTTAAAGGACAATAAGATATACATCCGCCCAACTACTTACTCTAAAATCTCAAAAGAAAATCTAAAATTTTGAAACTCAATCACAAAATGTTTTGATGGTATAAAATGATACCAAATACATATGTAATAGACTAATTAATATCAAATCGATGAAAAATAATAATATTTTTTCTATCATATAGAGTATCAAATACTATGAATTTGTGACCAATTAAAACCATTTCATTATCCCCGCGTCCTAATAGAAAAATTCTATTTGTGACGTCCGGCTATATAAGTCCCAAAAAAAGAGAAAAAATTATTAGTTAAATTACGTATATGATGAATAAGTAAATTTTAATTAGAATGAAACCTTTAGAATAAGACCATACAATTTAGGAGAAATTAATAATAAGATAATATTGATTCAAACATAATCCTGAATTTTTTATTAATTGAGAGAGATCAAACTTACAATTTAATTAAAATTAGAAGCTAATACTTTTCAAGCTATAGCAAATTTTGCAGTGTAATAATTTGGCATGCAACTCAATAGTTCCATCACCACGATGTATTTGCATAAAGCTATAGCCGATTTTATTCGACACCTATGAAGTTGATCCTTTTTCTCATAGTCTTGGCTATAATGCCCGCTGTTGCAAATGTCAAATAGTAATGGGTGAGAAGATGTGGAAATTTAAGCTTAGGAGAATTATAAGTTAATTTAAACGTTTTATTTTAGTGGAGAGTATCAATAGATTATAAGTTTTTTTTTTTATAACTGATGAAGTGATGATATAATTAAATAATTAAAAAAGACAATAGTAATGAGATTATTACTCGTTGTGTCTATTTTACTTGTTCATTATACTAAAAATAATTGTCCAATAATGCTTGTCCAGTTTGAAAAATTAAAAGATAATTTACACTTTGTCCGAAAAATGAGGAAAAAATAGATGGTGTTCTAGGCTCTCTCTCTCTCTCAATTGTATTTCATGAAATTTTATAACACATATCTGTAAAAAGTAAAATATCATGCTCAAATAAATTTGTGACATACCGTATCAAAATATCTTCACTTGGAGGCACCGAAGTCGAAAGCTATTAAAGTTTATGTAGGCCCATTCTGATTCTCAAGAAAATTGAATTGTAGTCATATTCGACTCAAACAAATGAGAAGAAAAATATACTAAAAACAATAGCAAGTCATCATCAAAATATGTAAAAAGAAAATTAAAATGAATTCTTACTTACATCTTTGACTTCTTCTGCTTGCTCAGAGGTGTGTCACGGACATTTTTATCACCATTGTTTGTGATAAAAATGATAGTCTAAAATATCACCCCAATGCTTGTGCAAATTTCCTGAACATGAAACTGGAGGAATTTATACATTCTCTAATACTCTTTAGTATTTACACAAAAACTATAAAGTTGGGGAAATTGAAAGGCCGAAGGTCTGATTATTAATTAGCATTATTTGGTAGTGTAGTACGTGGGATGAAGCAATTATTTGGGCTTTTTTAGAAACTGCTATTACGTGGGCTTTATTAGAAGTTGCTATTAGGTGGACTTACTGTTAGCATTAATATTGTTAGTTATTGGCATTACAGTTAGCTAGTTATCATGTTAGGCTTTGAAAATCTATTTAATTAATAAATTATGAATTAAAAACTAATATATATATATATAGATTAGTTATGATGAAAATGGACAAACTGTAAAGCAAGAGAGTAAGAAATATTAATTGCGACAATTTTAAGAGACCTTTATGATGACCATTACAAAATAACTTCTTAATTATCGAGGTTTTTAAAGTTAATATATGGTCATTATTATGACCTCCCTAATATGATTTCAATGTTTCCAAAAAAGTAATTTGCATGGGCTTAAAATTGCAATGATATGATATCATCAATATATACATAATCTATTATGTGGCCGCCACAAATTGTTAATTTTTCTACAAAAAAATAATAATAGATTTTTAATATATACCATGCCTTTGTAATAATACATATAATGTTATAAATAACATATTTAATGTAAATGAACTTCATTAAACAAATGCAAATAAAAAAAAATATCACAAGTTTAAATTTATATCAAATTAAAGTAATACAAATTCGTGTATTACTCCCCAAAAGTTGCACTTGAGAGTTGCAACTTTAAATCACTAGAAATTTAAAATAGTTCCATATACCAAATAAACATTAAAAAAATGTGTACTATGTATTTGTCTGATAACTTAGAGTTGTTGCCACCCCATCTTTTACTAAGATGAAGTAAGCTCAATCTTCATATCACTAATTAAGCTGAAACATTGAAAACTTTAAATGTGATTAGATAAACATATATGATATATACATATCCGTATACGTTTTGATCCAAAAAAGAAATTTCATAATTTAATTTACCAAAAAAAAAAAAACAAGTTCATATGAACCTTTGGCTTTTACAAAGATTTATAATATTATGGATAGGAGAAAGTCACTTCAATAATAGTCGAACATTATATTGTGATTGGAAAATTATAAAAAAAAAAATGGTAGACAATTGTATTTTCTTCTATCTATAAACATAAAGACATCAATTATACAAACTATTATACAAACTTATCTCATTTGCTTTAAAAATTTCACCATATAAAACTTACTAAAGAAAAAGTCCATCAGGAAAAATCATACGCAGAAATTCCTACTAATAAATAAAACTATTGATCTAGTATCTAAATTTTTGATTGACGATATAAAGTTGCATATATAATATTTGATGTGAATCTTATAATAACCTAAATTAAATTAATATAGATACACATATAGTAATCACTAGTATACCTATTCGAGACGATTTATATCCACCAAAAATTATGTTCAATTAAATATCATTACACAGATTAAAAAAATATATATAAAAAAATAAATAAATAAATAAATATATATATATATATATATATATATATATATATTATTTTTATATTCATATTTTCTGTATCTAGCGTATATCTAAACACATAAGCTCCGCCACAAAGCAAAAGAGTCAAAGTACGTTATCAAGAACGAGTGATTCTCATTGCTTTACCTCTATTAATATATTACACATTTTCCATGTTAATCCATTATATTTATTCGTTTTTCATTTAATTTTGTGATTAGTATATTCATTAAAAGCTTCTGAATTCGTTCGAATTTATAAGATAATCCATTGATGTGCTCTTAGAGACGGAAGCAGAATAAATTCTATGAATTCGATCTTTAATGCTTTATTAATTAATCGTCTATAGTCTTTAAATAGAAAAAGATTAAAATTACCTTTTTACTATCCAACAATCCGTCAAGAGTTTGCACAAATTTAAATCGTCGTTGTGATAAAAGAGGGTGCATTTATATCCTTATGGACTAATAATCCACTATTAAATTCCTACTAAATCCAGATTAATCCTATCTATTCGCATTTAAACCAATTAAACTCCCAAATTCACATATAATGATAGAATGCAGCATATATTATATATATTCATTATAAAATATAAATTTTACTTTATAAATACAATATAATTTTTCATCTAAATCCGCTACTACAAGATCTTTATAAATCAAAAAATGAGTCTACTTCGAACCTCAACATCCTACTAGTCATGGTGTTCAAGCTCAGTAGGCCCTGCCTTAACCTGTCCTCAAACAACCAACCCTCACCGGGCTGCTGGCATTGCTAAATGTTCTGCCACAAAACAAGCTTTCTCGAATACGATAGATGCGAAAGTGGCTAAAGAAGGCTGTCTAGAAAGGGAAAGGAAAGACATAAAATCTATGCTTACGCGCTTGTTATTCGTGTGGTGCTTTGAGTCTGAGTCCACAACTGATCATGATTGACTAAGACAAAACATGTATATCTATGCATTTGCTACGTGTTCTAAGTGGAAAAAAGAGTACTCCAATTGTAACAATAAAGTTTGTACAGATATTTTTTTGGATTATTGATAAGCTGAAAAAGATAGCTACTACAATTTAATCCACTAATTTAATTTTCTGGCTGCAATTAATTAACTACGTGGCACCACAACTAATATTAGCCAGAACATCCCACAACCGTTGGATCTCAGCAAAAACATCATCCGACGGTAGCTGAAACCGACAACATGGACAAGTGTTGTTCTTCTTCAACCAAGGTAATATACATTTCCAATGGTAAAAATGATCACATGGTAATTTACAAACATCTCTTCCTAATTTCATGTCTTCTTTACATATCACACATTGATCATTTCCACCACCGTTCGATGACGGCAACGCCACCACCACCGCCACGGATGCCGCTAACTTCTTCTTGCCTTTACGTTCATCAGTATCAGTGACGGAGTCAGAAATTCTATAAAGGAAATGAAAAAATAGTTAGGATTTTGAACATGTTGTATTACTCAAAGATTATTTTTAACTATGTCAAGGAGTACAACATTTTAGGTGTGACAATGATATTTTTGTTAGTTGCTATTTAATACTAGATTAATTAGCAATTACTAGTTTATTTTATAATAAACTTAATTGTATATGTATCTTTTAAATTGTTAAGATCATATAACTTAAAACCTTCGTATTTATAATATTTTTTTCTGTCTTAATTTATATAACATATTTTTCTTCTGAATAACATATGTTTATATTCAGTAACAATTTAACTTTATTCAATTTGTAACCACACAAATATCGATCTATGAGGTGTTTCAGGCCATAAATTTCTTTTTTAAAAGTTATGTTTAATCAAATAACATCGTATAAATTAAGACAATGAGCGTATATATATATAAAGAGAGGGGGAGATAAAATGTTTTACCTATAGCTCCGCCCTTGATCACCA
Organism: Solanum acaule; assembly: GCA_036250505.1. Classification (NCBI taxonomy): domain Eukaryota; kingdom Viridiplantae; phylum Streptophyta; class Magnoliopsida; order Solanales; family Solanaceae; genus Solanum; species Solanum acaule. Next base: position 51,991 of record JAJOOR010003763.1, on the reverse strand, counting down.
CCATTAATATCATAGGCCATGACATGGACAATATTCTTGCACTTTGCCACTAGCTCAATGAACTTAATTATCACTTCACTACAACAACTTTCAATACCGGATAGTTTCAACATGTCCTTATCCATATAGTCACGAAGAATATTGAGCCAACGTGATAGTGGGGCGTTGTCCAACGCCTCAGGCTCATGTTGGCGCAATTCACATAGTAGTAAGAGCATCAAAACGGCATCCACATCCCGAAGACTCATAGTGATGATTGATGATGGTGGTAGCAGAATCGTGTTTTTCTCCACGAAGTAGGCTAAAATTGCGAGTTTAGACAAGAGGTGGCGGGCGATGAGGAGGGATTTACGGTGGAGGGAGAGGGAGTTGAGGTGGTGGAGAGTGAGGGAGAAGAGGGTGGGAGAAGAGAGGAGAGAGAAAATACGGTGGCAGTTGTGGTGGTAGAGGGAGGAGAAGTGGTGGGTGAATTTTGTGAGTTGAAGAGGGGTTAAGGTAGAAAGAACTTCCATGACTATGGCTTCTAAGGATTTTTGATGTTCTATCATTTTTATGCGATCATGTGCATTATTGGTGGTAAAAGGAATTGAGTTTTTGGTGAAAGTGTGGGGTTTATATAAAGGGTGTGTGTTAGTTTGACAAAATCACGCATGGCATTATTACCTAGTGATTGTCATGTATATCCTAGTCACTCAATCAGAACTCTGTCTGCCGTTGATGTAGTTTACTTAATACAAAATTTAACAAAGAAAAGATTTTTGAAATTTGTAATCTAAAATAAGTCATAGACGTTTGTGTAGCTATATTCATTAAGGATAAAATAGACTTTTTAAAATCGAAGAAAATATTTGAGACTTTTGATAGGTTTTCAAATATATTATTGAACATTTTTGGGTTTTTTTAATTTATTAAAAAAAGTGAACACTTTTAAGTTTTCATTAGATATAGATGCTAATAAATTTTGTTTTCTTATTAGATTTAGGGAACAGCGCGTTGGAAAACGATTTATTTCCCAAAAATACTAAAAAGTATTATCAAAATCTTAAAAATAGCAACAAAACAAATTGCATTAGACCAAAAACAACCACGATAAGAAAAGTTGTATAACAAAATTATGACCCCATGTGAAAGTGACATGAGAGGAGGAAAAACAAGACAACTGTAGTTATAAATTGAAATTGCGTAAAAAGATTAATCTATAGTTCTATAAATTTTCGATTAAATTCGAATCACGCACTGTAATAAATTTTCGATTAAATTTGAATTACGCACTGCAATGTCTATCTGAGGATGACGCTTCAAACAAAATTTTCTCCATATCTAGAGTCCAAATTTAAGATTTTTGATTAAGAATAAAACATTTCTATCACGATTTCATATGTTACTATAAAAATTACCTGTAATTATATGTGTGTGGGACAATATAATGTGTTAGTGGGACATATAGGGATGTGAGGTTGGTTGAGTAGAATGGAATGGAGTGGCTAGGAATATAATGTCCACAAGCTAGTGTCTTGTTTAAGCAACTTCAACAATATGGTCCTTTATAATATCACGAACAAATTACATATTTGATCGATCAATTAAAATAATTATATTCACTAATTAAATATAATATAAAAATATATTTTATGTATATTATATATTAATATAAAAAAATTACATATTTTTTTATTATTATTTTGATGAACGATTATTTTTGTATTATTTTTTATTTTTATTTTCGTTATCTCTGTTAACAATAAGGTGTAAAAGAACAAGCAGAAGAGTATAAAATGTATTTCCCCACTCTTGGTATATAATGACAATATCATAGAGATGATAATAGTTTGAGCGGAAATCATAGTCAAAATATAGCTTATTATTTGACAAAGAAATAAATTAATGTCATTGCTATATGAACTATTACTTTTAATGTCCATACAAACAAATTTATAATTTATTAGATGTACTATATGTAATATTTCAATGAAAATACCTAGTTTAGGAAATTTACAAAAGTTTTTTTTCTTGTAAAAACGGATCTCATTCAACTATAACTTGAATTTCATTTCAGTAGAAATAATTACAAGACAAATAAATTTTTGATTTTCACAATATAATTTAATATTCTCTAGAAGATGCAAGCAGGGCGGAGCTAGGTGAGGTTTATGGATTCGGACGAACTCAATAACTTTTCCGTAGACTCTATATTTTTACTAGAAAATTAAGTAATAATAACGTGTGTACCCCTTACAAAATTGATTGACAACTCAATGTTAAGAAAGAAGGAAATTTAGAACCCCAAACTCCTAATACTGACTTCGCCTCTGGACTCACTCATGCAAGGTATGTATTTTTTTTGTACATAGCTAATCCGATCGTCTATTTTTTCATTAGAAACATTAGGAAAATAACCTTATATAATCCCTACACCTATAATTGTATATTTACATGATATATCAATAAAGTTTTAGGAGGATGATCAACTAATATAGGTCAATAACAGTATTATCAACACCTTTTATGGATGGACTCACCCCAATAACAATTTTTTCAACATTTCTTACTCATACATAAGGAAGTACTTTCAAACTTCAACAAGCTAAGGAATAATATATTCTCCAATAGTTTCTTGCATCATTTTCATACTGAATAATTAAGTAGTGTGCCTGACATATTATGAGAGTACTTTGCTATACATCTATTAAAATGTATATAACTTTTTATCATCGTTATGAAAAAGTACCAAATAAATCATAAAAAATACGCTTATTACCCTAGGTTATTTGTAGAAATACATTAATATATTTTCAGTTTAATCTTGTATATCATAATTTCTTATTAACATGATTATGAGTTATGACCTATAAATTATAACCAGTAACAAGAACTAAATAATTGAAGTAGTTACCGTGTATTCTAAATATAGTTATTCCTAAGTATTCATCAATTTTTTTAAAAAAAACAAGAGAGAATTAATTATTTCCTTTCAATTTTGTCCTTGTCATAAATTATTCTAAAATTAAGACACAGGTAAATAATTAACGAAATTAATTAATTATCTATTTTCATTTTCATCCATAAAAAATGACTTAACAATAAATTTTTATCCATATTTGCCTTTTTTAACAAAAGACCGCAAATTGACTGGATAAAGTTTATCTGATAAACTATATAAAAGAAAAGAGCCAAATTTCCAGGATTTGCCGGCCGTCGAACTCGTTCTCCGGCGTCAAAATTCAACTTTTTTCTCTCCGGCGAACTCTCTGACAATCACTTTCCGGTTAATAATTTTAATTGTAAGTTTTCACTTTACGCATAATCTTCTTTTTCTCTCATGAACTCGTAAGCCCTAAACCCCTTCCCCTGTCAATTTTATCAACAGGCACGACGAATTGTTAATTCACTTGAATTGCTTTTTTGTGCGATTAACGGTTTCAAATTAGTACTGAACTTTCAGTATAGTGATCTAATCCTATTGCTTAATCCGCCTTTTTTTGGTATTAATGTGTGAACATTTCTGGGGAAAATGTTTATCTGCTATGTTGTGCTTTGTTTTATAGTACTAAACTTTCAATTAATTAAACTAGCATTAGCACTAATCTCGTAGTTTCTGCCATTCAGTTTCTGATTTCTGTTAATACATGTTGTTCGTTGCTTTGGTTATCACATTATTTTGATGTTGGTATTGTGTCTTTTTTGAATGCTAGGTAATGATTTCCGTTATTATTTGTTATGTCTGCTTTGCGTCTATATGCTATTTTTAACATTGCTTTGTTATGAGTTACTTGAGCCGAAGGTCTGCTTACATCCTCCCCTTCCCAGACCCCACCTTACTCCGTGTATGTTTTTGTTGTTGTAAAGATTATCTTTTAGTACAGAGTGAACTTGATGGTAAAATTTAATAGTAACTAATACTACTAATATTTTTGTCGATGAGTTTAGCTTTCCTGTGAATAGCTGCAATGTTACACTTCTTGCCGACTTTGATAGTGTTGTTTCTTCAGTTTATTCTCTTCTTTTGGTAAAGATACAATGTAAAATGTGGAATGGGGTAAAGTTATTGATTTTCTCTTCACTTAGTGTGTCGCTTTGGTAGTTCAGAGTTACCTATGAATAACTTAATCGTTCAATGTTATAGTGCCTTTTATGACTTTCCCTTTATATAGTCTGCAAGTGCATTGATAACGTGGATTTCTGGAACCCCTAGCACTAATAATAATATTTTTGCCGATGAGTTTAGCTCTCTAGTGAATAGCTGCAATGTTACATATCCTGCCGACTTTGATAGTGTTGTTTCTTTCAGTTTTTCTCTTCGTTTGGTAAAGATACAGTGTAAAATGTGGAATGAGGTAGATTTATTGATTTTCTTTTCACTTACTGCGTGGCTTTGGTAGTTTAGGATTTTCCTTAAATTTGCAAATAAATAAGAATGATAAAGAGAGAAAAATACTGACCAAGCGAGTAACACATTAGCAATGTACTTTCAGCTTTTAATCTTTTGCCTTCTACATTGAGAAGGAATTGTTGTCATAAGTATTACTTTTGTTTTTTTACATACAAACAGGTAGCACGCGTCAAATGTCTGCTTAATCTTATTCATATTTTTATAAAAGATACACAAGAAATTATTTTCTTAGCAAGTAATCCGCAAGGTCATTGGAAAGTGTTATTGTTATATATATTGTTTCCTAATGCCGTTAGACTTCTTCATATATTGTCAACTAGTTGTATACTTGCTAAGGCTGCTCTGAATCTAGCACAATCATAATAGTGTTTTGAAATGGCATGTTTGCTGTTAATAGGCTATTGGTTAATTAAATTATCTTCTCTGTTTTCCTCTAGTTTTTCTTTGAAAAGGATCTGAATTGCAATTATCAAGTGTTGCGATTATTCTTTCCGTATTTATTGATGTTTCGGTTTAATTTTTTGTTATTTGTTAGTGCGAAGCTCCTTTGTATAACAAAAACTTGGTCATCACTCATAGGGCTGATTGGAAGGACTGCTGTAAATGGATTTTCCGTGCAAAGAAAGTGACGTGGAGGAGTTTTTAGCACCTGGAGTATTTGAGATACCTGGAGAGCCAGCTGTTGTTATTAATGGGTTGCCTCCCGTTTCTTCAAGTGCTGACGTCATTTTTCCGTGTCCATTAGTTACTGATGCAGAATCACATAAGAATTCTAGTTTTGGTCAATGGCTTGTTGGAAGAGAAGTTTGCAAGATGTTTGGGGACCAATATTACTATGGGAAAGTTATTGAATTTGATGGGGAAGTTGGTTGGTTCAGGGTGAAGTATGAAGATGGCGACATCGAAGATCTTGAGTGGCATGAGTTGGAACAAGTCCTTCGGCCTTTGGACATTACTATTCCATTGATAACAGTAGCCACAAAGGTCAATAAGAGAAAGCAGAGATCCATTCAGGAATTCGGGGGTATAACTAGAAATCAAGGTATAAAAGATGACAAAGACATGGTGAAGAAAAACGTCGTTTTTATGTAGAACTCCGGGCATGTCAAACATGGCATGGCGTACTTTAGCTCATTATCCAGCTTCATGAGGAAGCCATGAGAATTCTGAAACATCTCGTGGAGAACGGTAGGTTAGATGTAGTTTGGTGAGTTGAATCTCTATAGTTTTATAGACCAGTTTAATAGTCATTTAGTCCAAAGACATCATTTTTTCAATTTTTTTGAAGTTCTCAATCTAAGTAGTTGTGTAACAATACTTACTAGGCGTTTGGCCATAGACTCCAAAAAAAATTCACTTTTTCTTTTTTTGAAATATATGTTGTTGACTTGTTGTAATTGAAGATGGAGTTAGTGCTTGATTTTACTTTTTGTAAAAAATATTTGGAATATTGTTTATGTTTGATTGTACTTAATACAAGTGAAAAGTGATTTATGGGTTCTCCAAGTGTAGCTTTGCTGGAATCTAATTCATAATTCATATGGTTTTAGTGAATCCATCGAAAAAAGGATTGCACTATTTTCTATCACATAAATATTAACTACAATCATGTTAAATGTCTTTTACTATTAAGGAAATAGTGATTTGTAAATTGTTTATGTAGCTTTTAAAATAGTGAACTTATTGGTATTAATTAATACATTATAAAAAAATTACATCGTCAATGCATAAAAAATATATATTCTTATAGTGACTCATTTCAATCTAAAACAAACAAAAATAGATTCGTAAAATGAGAACTAGGCGCATGATTTTCCCCCCCTCCAAAAACTGATTTGATTGCCACTGAAATCTGATTACATATGAAGGAGGGCTAGGACTAGCATTCTATAGAAGATGTATACATATGACGGAAACCAAAAAATTTAGCCCAAAACAGTGGCAAAGGGAAAGCATCAAGAAGGCTCATATTGGTGCCTTCCCGGTTTCTCATCTCGACTCTAAATGATGGGAAGTACTTAGCAAACATTTGATGGCTGTTGGTAAGTCTCTATACTGTGTATATACCTTAGTTACATTAGTATTATGGCTCATAGAAGCCAGTTTGTCCGCTATTTTGTTAGCTTTTCTAAAGCAGTGCCTAGTAATCACTCCTAGGTCTACTAATAGTATCTTCATCTCCTGCAGTACCTCTTCCTGCATTCTCTAAGGTACCTTCCAAGAGTCATTTATACAATATTGAAGGAGTAGTGAGTAAGCTTCTCCAATTATCTGGAATAAACAAGTTTGTAAAGGCGGACTTGGTTAGAGGCTCGATGGGTTTGCTAAGATGCAACTCATTGGAAACAAATAAAAAAAAATGGAATTGGATTTAGTAAATTCGTTAATAAGAAGCTACTATCAAAACTTAAAGGCAAGTTTTATATAGAGTAGTGTGGTTAGGCCGACTATGTGTATGGGGGTGGACCGGTGGAGTGTTGGTCAATTAAAAACTCTCATACTCAGATGATGAGAGTTGTAAAAATGAGGATGCTGAAGTGGCTATGTGAGCATACTAGGAGAGATGAGATTAAGAAAAAAGATATATAAGACAAGGTGAGAGAGATTGTGCTGGACAAGCTAAAGAAAGCGAGATTGATATGGTTCGAGCATGTGAAGAGGAGATACACAAAATGTCTAGTGAGGAGGTGTGGAAATTTGACAATGATGGATTTAAGGAGAGGTAGAGGTCGGCCGAAGAAGTATTGTGATGGGGTGATTAAATAGGACATGAGAAATTTTTAGCTTATCGAGAAATGACCTTAGATAGGAGATTGTAGAGATCGAAAATTAGGATGAAAGGTCAGTAGCTAGTTGAGTTTACTCTTGCTTTAGAGTATTTGATTAGTCTTATTTACTTGTGTATCTTATTTTTTAACATGCTTTGATATGCATTGCTTAAATCGATGGTCATTTGAAAATAACCTCTCTACCTTCTTGAAATAGGGGTGGGGTTTGAGTACACTAGTGACTAGACCCTCCTTAACCTCACATGTGGATTAAAAATTGTTATGTTATTGTTATCGTTGCTATTTAATTCATCGAAAAATTAAGAAATCCTACTTCATGTAGATTGTTTACATATAAACTACACGAATTTTAACTACAACCATGTTAAATATCTTATATTATATTTAGGAAAAATAGTAATCTATAATCTTATAAGTAGAGCATAAAAACCATCATATAAGTTCACACAAAAAATTAGATACATCAAGTCTTGTAATTTAAATTTGAAGATTTTTGGAGGGAGGAGATTAGATTTGACTAATTTAGAAAATTATTAAAATCTATTTCATCTCTTAATTAATGGAGTATCTCTTAATCAAAACACACATTTTGTATCACCATTCATGTTCTTTCAGTCAACATCTTCTTCCTCCTCCTTTTTACCTTGAAATGAACAAAACTCTCCCTTCTTCTTCCTACATTCAGCTTTGAAGCATCGATATAAATCATACCATCCATTAACAAGTTACTAGAGGTGAGATTTCTCATTATTTTCTTTGTTTTTCACCTTTGTTCATCGTGTTTAAAGTTTTATCATGTGTTGAAGATCGATGATGATGATTCTTCATATATGTATTTAAGGGTTCAGTATTTAGCCCATCCTAATTTTGTGTGTTCACTTTGATTAAGTTGGAGATTAAGAATCTGATTGGAATAATTTTTGTTGTTTAAAATCTCCCAACGAGTTATCCCAAATATTTTTCCACATATAATCAACCATTTTGTTAATATATCACGGAAACCATTATTTTGTTTTAGTTGTTGGATTGAAAATTAAATATTCGAACCTATTTAATAAAATTTTCCTAATATATAAATACATGATATTTTACCTAAAAATAGCTAAAAATATTTACTTCGATCTCATTTCTTTCAGTATATTTTGTTTAAAATTGACTGATAGTTTGTCTTTACCAGGATTGAATCAAAGTCTTTATTGAATTTCATCATTTTTTCAATTCTACTTAAAAGTTTGTACTAGTACTCCAAAATATTTGTTTTTACACCAAAATCTCGGTCAAACACATATTTATAACAAATTAAATATTTTTCTTTTTAGATAAAGAAAAGTTTGACCTTTTAGAAGGTTGGTCAAAACTGTTCGCTCGCATGTTCTTCTCAAGTAAATTGGTATATTTTTTTATGCTTCGACAAAGAAATGGAGGTGCATTGAGAAGTTGGACACTGATAGATATTACAACTATATTTTTAAAGTTGATTTTCAATTTTACTTTTGTTTATTTTATTAGGACATATATAGAAAATAAAGATGACAAAAAACACATCTGATGATATGCCGGACAAGGAAGTCAATCGTGCAGCAAAGATTCTAATGCAAATTGCCAACAACAAATCATGCACGTCATTCAACCTTTTCGAAAGTTCAGAGGAATCAAGAGCTCTGAATAGTCTCGAAACGATTCACCCCTTCAGCGAGGAAATAAGGGCTTGTTTCCGTAGAGAAGAAGCTCTAAGGTACACATAACCTGACAAGGCTTTCTCATATACAACTGTGGATGGTAAGAAGTCTGTTGTCGCTCCACTGAAAAGGCGTGGAGGCAAACTATTCAAAAGGATTTGTCATTACGATATTCTTAAGAGGAATAAACCGCCTTTTTTCACTCTCCATTGTTTGGTAAGAGATGCAGCGGCTAGATTGCCTGGAGGAGTTGGGACTAGAGATGATGTTTGTGTTTTGGCCAGGGACTCACAATTCATCGTTGAGGACATCTCCGATTCACAACTTAGCAAAGCTGTAAGGGGAGGGTTGGACTGTCTGCACTATGAAGACGATCCGTGTGTAAAATATGAGAGGGAAAGACATCGGTGGACTTATCTACATGGAGATAGAAATGTAGAAGATTTTGAAGATGATTCGACATAAACTCTGAAATGAATTTTGTAAACTAAAGATTTAAAGACTTTCAGCTGTAAATTTTGATCATGTCTCTGTGTTGCTGCATCTTTCTGGATATTTTTATGTTTAATATAAATATCATTAGTTCAAAAAAAGATGTGCTTGTTGATTTACTAATGCTTGATAATTCCTAAAATCAAAACTTGAGAATCCACTAACTTCCTCAAATGGCCACTCAGGTTGATACATGTTTTGATATGTTTTATTTGAGTCGAGGGTCTATCAGAAATAATATCTCTACCTTCAAAAGTTAGGGGAAAGCTGTGTACACACCAACCTCCCTAGATCCTACATGTCTAGCCACTCAAGTTGATTCCTGGGACCCCTTCCATGTTTGGTTTTCGGTGCAAAAAGATGGGTTTTTTTTTCGGTTGGAGTTTTTTTTTTTTGTAGGAGACAAGATTTAAGTGGAGTGATTTTATTGATATAAATGTGAGATAAATGAATTTACTACACAATTTCATCAACATGAGTGACGATTTGAGAAATTTACCCCATGGCTGGTGAGTTTTCGTTTTGAGCTATCTTTTGCTGTTTTGCATGACCTTTACCACTATATAAGCACTAGTCGAATCAAGCTCTGTGTACAGAGTTAGCAGCACCTGAAGCACTAATTGTCCTGGTTCATAAAGAAACAGGACAATGGGGTCGGTCACTCTGGACTTGTAAATTTGTGCAAAACTTGTATAGTTTTTGTCAGAACCTTAATTTTTGCGAAGCAGCTATTGGAACAATGGGTCGAGCTTAAGCTCCCATTAGCTTTGTAATTTTATTCATCAATATAGAGGTTTCACCATCATACGGTCATAATTGTTTTTAAAAATAATGGGGTCATGAATGATGCCTATTCCAATAGAAACAAGCCTGCGCTCTCAGCTAAAAGACTCCCCTTTACAATAAAAACAGTTTTTAGCGTCAATAAATATGTACATCAACAAAGAGTGCTAAACCCTTTGCCAACATTAGTTAATTGTGATTGATCCAATGTTGCTATAGGCATTTGTGGCATTTCCAAAGAGGGCTAAAATGTAATTCTTCCTCCTCCTCCTTTTTACCTTGAAATGAACAAAACTCTCCCTTCTTCTTCCTACATTCATCTTTGAAGCATCGATATAAATCATACCATCCATTAACAAGTTACTAGAGGTGAGATTTCTCGTTTTTTTCTTTGTTTATCACTTTTGTTCATCGCGTTTAAAGTTTTATCATGTGTTCATGAAGATGATGATGATTCTTCATATATGTATTTAAGGGTTCAGTATTTATCCCATCCTATTTTTATGTGTTCACTTTGATTAAGAATCTGATTGGAATTAATAATTTTTGTTGTTTAAAATCTCCCAACGAGTTATCCCAAATATTTTTCCACAAATAATCAACCATTTTGTTAATATATCATGGAAACCGTTATTTGTTTTAGTTGTTGGATTGAAAATTAAATATTCATGCATATTTAATAAAGGCATAATACATAAAGAGGACCTTTAACTTGGCATCAATTCACAACTATGACCCTAAACTTTGCCAGTGCACAAGTAGGCACTTTAACTATCACAAATTTAAACAATTAAATACTCGTATATCCCAGACAAAGTGCGTGATATACAAATGCTTCTACGTGGCTGCCAACTAATTAAAATAAATACACGTGGATTTTTCAATTAAAAATTTGAAAATAAAAACAAAATAAATAGGTATAATACATAAAGAGGACCTTTAACTTGGCATCAATTCACAACTATGACCCTAAACTTTGTCAATGCACAAGTAGACACTTTAACTATCACAAATTTAAACAATTAAACACTCGTATATCCCAGGCAAAGTGCGTGATATACAAATGCTTCTACATGGCTGCCAACTAATTAAAATAAATACACGTGAATTTTTCAATTAAAAAACTGAAAATAAATATCAATTAACAACTCTGACCCTATGCTTATAACGGAGAACAACGTTTTCCTCTTTCTTCTCTACAAAATCCTAACCTAAGTTCCTACATTTCATCCTTCGAATCAAAGGTAAAATTGTTCAAGAAATTGTGAAGAAAGAGAGGAAAATGGCAAAAAGTTGTTGAAGAAATTAGAAAGAAGAGAGTAAAGTGAGATTTTGATTTAAAAAAAGGATATATATATGAAAGAGATTCATTAAGGGTAGAAATGTCATTTAAGTATTTTTTTTACTGTTGGAGATGGTCTTTATTTTTACCACTGACGCGCCTAATTGAAGTGTGTTTCACGCACTTTGCCATGTAGGATTAGAGTGTTTAATTGTTAAATTTTTGAATAGTTGAAGTGCCTACTTGTGCACTAGCAAAGTTTAAGGTCATAGTTGTGAATTGATGCCAAGTTAAAGGTCCTCTTTATGTATTATGCCTTTGATAAAATTTTCCTAATATATAAATACATGATATTTTACCTAAAAATAGCTAAAAAGATTTACTTCCCTCTCATCTCTATTAGTATATTTTGTTTAGAATTTTTCACTACTCGTACAGGGAAGGTTTGACTGATTTTTAGTCTTTACTAGGATTGAATCAAAGTCTTTATTGAATTTCATCATTTTTTCAGTTCTACTTAAAGGTTTCTACTAGTACTCCAAAATATCTGTTTTTACACCAAAATCTTGGTCAAACACATATTTATAACAAAATAAATATTTTTCTTTTTAGATAAAGAAAAGTTTGACCTTTCAGAAGGTTGGTCAAACATGCTTTAACTTTTTGCTGCTTTTTTTTTAAAAATATTATTACATCCATGATTGGATGTACATCGTCTATCTTCCAGCAAAAAGTTACACACTTTTCGCTCGCTTCTTCTCTCAAGTACATTGGTATATTTTTTTATGCTTCGACTAAGAAATTGAGGTGCATTGAGAAGTTGGACACTAATAGATATTACAATTATATTTTTAAATTAAGCTGATTTTCAATTTTACTTTTGTTTATTTTATTAGGACATATGTAGAAAATAAAGATGACAAAAAACACATCTGATGATATGCCGGACAAGGAAGTCAATCGGGCTGCAAAGATTCTAATGCAAATAGCCAACAACAGATCATACACGCCATTCAATCTTGGCGAATGGTAGGAGGAATCAAGAGCTAAGAATAGTCTTGAAACGATTCACCCCTGTAGCGAGGAAATAAGAGCTTGTTTCCATAGAGAAGAAGCTCTAAGGTACACACAACCTGACAAGGCTTTCTCATATACAACTGTTGACGGAAAGAAGTCTGTTGTTGCTCCACTAAAAAGGCGTGGAGGCAAACTATTCAAAAGGATTTGTCATTATGATATTCTTAAGAGGAATAGACCGCCTTTTTTCACTCTCCATTGTTTGGTAAGAGATGCAGTGGCTAGATTGCCTGGAGGAGTTGGGACTAGAGACGATGTTTGTGTTTTGGCAAGGGACTCACAATTCATCGTTGAGGACATCTCTGATTCACAACTTAGCAAAGTTGTAAAGGGAGGGTTGGACCGTCTGCACTATGAAGACGATCCGTTTGTAAAATATGGGAGGGGAAGGCATCGGTGGACTTATCTACATGGAGATAGAAAGGTAGAAGATTTTGAAGATGATTCGACATAAACTCTGAAATGAATTTTGTAAACTACAGATTAAAGACTTTCAGTTGTAAATTTTAATCATGTCTTTGTATTGCTGCCTCTCTGGATATTTTTATGTTTAATATAAATATCATTAGTTCAAAAAAGGATGTGCTTATTGGTTTACTAATGCTTGTTAGTTCCTAAAATCAAATGGTCCAATAAATTGAGAATCCACTAACTTCCTCAAATGGCCACTCAAGTTGATTTATTTGAGCGGAGGGTCTATCAGAAATAATATCTCTATCTTCAAAAGGTAGGGGTAAGCTGCATACACACCAACCACCCTAGATCCTACTTGTGGGATTTCACTGGGTTTGGGTATGTTGTTGCTGGCCCACTCAAGTTGATTCCTGTCCCCCTTCTATGTCAGATTTCTGGTGCAAGAAGGTGGTATTTTCGGTTGGAGTTTTTTTAGCAGACAAGATTTAGGTTGAGTGATTTTATTGATATAAAGGCAAGATAAATGTCTTTACTACCCAATTTCATCAACATGAGTGATGATTTGAGAAATTTACCCCTTGACTGGTGAATTTTTGTTTTGAGCTATCTTTCGCATGGTGTTTACCACTATACAAGCACTAGTCGAATCAAGCTCGGAAGTACAGTGTTAGCACTAATTTTCCTGGTTCATAAAGAAACAGGACAAATGGGTCATGAATGATGTTTATTCACATAGAAACATGCTTGTGCTTTCTTCTGGAAACTCCCCTCGCTACAACATACACAATTTTTAGCGTCAACACATGCACATTAAAGAGTATTTAGCCCTTTACTGGCTAGTTAATTGTCATTGGATCCAATGTCGCCATAGGGTTTTGCCGCATTTACAAATAGTGCTAAAATGTAATTGCCACTAAAGAAACATATTTAGCGGCAATTAAGCTATTATTGTTAATAATTGCCACTAAAAATCATTTTTGATGTATTGCTTGTGGCTTTGATCTCCAAGTACAGTGTTAGATGCATTGTGCAAGTCTAATTAATCGATCGATGCTTGAACTCTTTCTTTTTGCTGGACCAAAATAAGTTTTCGAAAGATGGAGTTCAACTGAGATCGTCAGGTCCTTTCAACTGTTAGCATTGGAAACCACAAGAGATCATATTGCATATATAAGCTGAGATTATTTGGTGCAGACCTTCATCATTCAATATTACAGTGCCTTTTAAAACATTCAGTAGATGAGATAAGGAGAAATGAAGATGGAAAATATTGTATACCACATGAATTTTAACTAAAATTGTATTAAAGATGTTTTTTATACTAGGGAAAAATAGTGATCTATAAGCTTATATATATAGCTTCCAAATATAGTAAAATAAAAACATAAAAATCATGATATAAGCTCATACGAAAAATTAGATACATCAAGTCTTGTAATTTGAATTTCAATATTTTTTTTGGCATAACACATAAATAGGACCCTAAACTTGGCTTCAAATTATAACTTTGACGTCAAACTTTCAAAGTGCACAAACATGCATTTTAACTATCCAACTTTTAAATAAATAAACACTTGATTTTGCAACTAAAGAGTGTGAATTGCAAATGCTCCAACGTGTTATTAGTGAGCCACTCAATGGCTGTCAATTAATTAAATATTTTACACGTCGATTTTAGAACTAAAAAAAACAAAATTAATTTCAATAAATATAAAAGGGTAAAGGGTTAAAGATAACTTTATTTCATCCGGTTGTCTCTCCAAATTTCAAAACCCTAGCTAGGGATTACAACCTTAATCTAGCAAATCAAAGGAAAAATCGTTCAAGATTTCTGTTGAACCAGATGTTTATCTGTTCATCTTCCTCAATTTAGTCCAGGTATGCCTTAATTTTGCCCTTTTGAAAGTTTATTTTTGATACAAGGTAAAATCTTTTTGTCAGCATAAGTGTAAATTCATTCTTGTTAAAGTAAAATGTCTCACATTGGTGGTTAATGAGACGAGTTGACTCCTTATAAGGCTTGAGCAATCCTCCTTCCTTTGAGCTAGCTTTTGGGGTGTGAGTTTGGCCTAAAACCTAATTTAACATTGTCACGCCCCGAGGCTACCCCCTGGATGTGGACACGGGACCTAGGATCAAAAGTGACCCCAAGCTAACCTTGCTGGCATAATCATGAGCATACTAAAGATAATTGAATAATAAAAACTGTGCGAAAGCTATAATCATAAATAAAATAAAAAGATGGGGAAAATACCCATATACTATAATTGAGATGAATGAAAACTGATGAGTTGAATATAGGGAAAATATTAACTTATAACCAAGCTGAATCTAACTATGTCTGAAAATAGCCTCTAAATTGACTAGAAATGTTGGGACATGCCCCAATTAAGTCTAGCAAAACTGAACTAAAGGACTAGAAATACTGAAAAGAAACTCATGACTAATGTCCTCGGAGAATGAGGACTCACCACTGATTCTGCTGAACTGGAGATCGGGAACCGATCTAAGCGTGATTTGGATGCTGAGAACTTGAACCTACATCACGAGAAGATGTAGCGCACATATGCGTCAGTAATTGAAAGGTACTGAGCATGCATGATAGAGTAAAACGGAAATAACATATAACTGAACAAAGCAATAAAGCAATGAAATAATCTAAACAAGATATATATGTTGAATACTGAGCTAACTGAATGCAATGACCAATTTATAACATGTTGAGTCTGAAATACTGAATATACTGATACATGGTCAATGCAATAGAATCTGACTGAACTATGGGAGCTATTAATAACCGATAATAAAACCACATGAGCTAAATGTGGAGTCCGATGTATATGCCCCATCGAGAGGACCCAATATACCCTACCAGAGGTATAGAGGCATGCTGGCGTGACCACTGAAATGATGCCCATAGAGGGGACTTACAACCTACGTGGCTAGTAGTTCTGGGACTATTTGGGTACACTGAACCCTAGTCCAACTCTTACGCTACTCCCAATGGATTAAGTGATTAACATATTATGACTGAATTTCTGTAAGTTACTGGATAGCTCAGACTGAACATGCAAACTGAGTATGCAATAATTAAATTGATATTGATGCATTAGTAACTGAGGCATATATAACTGAATAACTGAAATATCTGACCTAACATGTGTAATTCAAGAACTAAAGAAATACATAGCTAGGGTTCTGGAATTCATGCAATAAACAAAATATTAACATACTAATCTGATTTGGATCATTCTAACAGCTAAGAACCCAATAATCCTAACATTCAAGAAACCCTAGGTCTAGTCATAATTAAGGGAATCAAGAAACTGACTGAAAACTAGGGACCTAATGGGTGAAAGGAACCCACTAGTGAAATCCCACATACCTGGTGACAAATTCCACGGAGAAATCTTTAGATTTCGGGGTAGGAACTGATGGAACCTTGTTCCGTTCTTGAACTAGGGTTGGTCTACTCTTTCTCTCCTTTCGCTTCTAATTTTCTAAGTTTTGATTAAAGATCTGACTTGGGTAAGTTCTAGTTATGTTTCTAGGCTTAAACTAACTAAAACCATGAAATTTAGGGTTAAAACGATGAAGTTTATGTGTCCAATGAATAAGGAAAAGACCGAAATAACCCTGACTTAAACTGCAGACAGGCTGACCATGGCCACCTTCACGGACCATGAAAGGGACCATGGACCGTGAAGTCAGTCGTTGTCTGGACTAGGTTCTGAAAACTTGGGGGTCTGGACTACGGCCACTACCACGACCCGTGTGGAGGACCACGGACCGTGAAGGTCCCCGTGGTCCTTACTTGGGTTGAGGTCTAAAGGCTTCATGTTGGGAGTCTACTGGTTAAACTCCACAAAAGCTCCCAAAGGACTACGGACCATGAAAGTGTCTGTGGTCTTCACTTGGACCTAGGGTTCTAGGGCCAAGCTGGGGGGGGGGGGGTCTACTGGTTTGACACTACGGACGACACAAGGCCCGTCGTTGTGACCACGGCCCGTGAAGGGTCCCGTGGTCTGACGCTTGGGCCTGGTGAAGTCCAAGTCTGGACCACGGGCAGGTTAATAGACCGTGGACCTTATCACGGTCCGTGAACCTTGTCGTGGTTCACTGGTTCAGGTAATTTTTGCAAATATTTTTTAGGCCTAGTTTTCGAGGTGTTACAAACATGGTATCAGAGTAGGGTCCATCTTACTCAATGTTGGGGACCAAACAAATAATCAAAAATTGCCCATGCATTAGATGCTAAGCACTGAGCGAGAGGTGGGTAAAAAAATTACCCAAAATTGGCCACACACCAGATGCTAAGCACTGGGTGTGAGGTGGAGTTTTAATGCAAAAAGTCTCATATTTGTGGTTAATGAGATAGGTGGACTCCTTATAAGGTTTGAGCGATCTTTCTCCCTTTGAGCTAGCTTTTGGGGTGTGAGTTAGGCCTAAGACCTAATTTAACAGGTCTTTTCTTACAACTTCATACATATGGGTTATATTATAGTTATAGCTCTTTTTCCACGATGACAAAAAAAAAACTAGAAGCCATTTGCACTAAAAATTAGCAGAAATCGTGCTAAAGAGGAGGAAAAAATGTTGGTTTGAAAGAAAGAGGAAACAATGAGATTTTGATTTGAAAATATAAAGATATATATACAAGGGATTCATTAAGGTATAATTGTCATTTCATTATTTTTAACCGTTATAGGCCTCGGAATTTACTCCTGACGCACGCAGATAGAGTGCACATCATGCGTTTTGCCAGGTGGGACTTGAGTGTTTATTTATTTAAAAGTCGGACAGTTAAAGTGTTTGTTTGTGCACTTTAAAAGTTTGAGGTCGAAGTTATAATTTAGAGCCAAGTTTAGGATCCTATTCAGGTGTTACAACTTTTTTTGGTGGAAGAAATATTTTGAGTGAAGAGATTAGGTGACTAACTTAGAAAATTATTAAAATACATTTGTCTACTAATTAATATACCTTTTTAGTGAAAAGATTAGATTGACTAATTTAGAAAAATATTAAAATCCATTTTAGCCCTTTTAACTTCTATCTCCATAATCTATAAATCAACACACTCATGTGTATCTGAAAAATATTCTAAAATACTTCATGTTTCTACACTAAAAACTTGGTCAAACACTTCACTCTTTACAAAGATGACATCTCATGACATGCTGGAAGAGAAAGTCAATTGTGCAGCAAAGATTCTAATGCAAATGGCCAACAGTAGATCATGCACACTAAATCTTGGTGAAAGGTTAGAGGAATCACAAGCGATGAATAGTCTCGAAACGATTCACCCCTGCAATGAGGAAATAAGAGCTTGTTTCCGTAAAGAAGAAGCTCTAAGATAGAGAGAACTTGAAAGGGCTTTCTCATATACAGCTGTTGACGGTCATAAATCTGTTGTTGCTTCGCTAAAAAGGCGTAGTGGCAATCCATTAAAAAAGATTCGTCATCACGATATTCTTAAGAGAAATAAATCGACTCATTTTTCTCTTCACTGTTTAGTAAGGGGTGCAGCTTCTGGATTGCCCGGAGGTGTTGGGACTAGAGATGATGTTTGTGTTCTAGCAAGGGACTCACTTTTCATTGTTGAGGACATCTCCGATTCAGAACTTAACAAAGCTGTAAGGAGAGGGTTGGACCGTCTGCACTATGAAGACGATCCATGTGTAAAATATGAGAGGGAAAAGAGTCGGTGGACTTATCTACATAGAGATAAACAAGGAGAAGATTTTGAAGATAACTCGACATGAACTTTTAAAAAAAAATTGTAAACAAAATATTAAAGTCTTTCAGCTGTAATCATCTCTTCTTCTTGTTTAGTATAAATATCATTAGTTCAAAAAAAGATGTTATTGTTGGTTTATTAATGCTTGTTAGTTCCTAAAACATGGCTATTTGACCATGTGAAAGAAAAATCAAATGGTCCAATAAGTTGATAATTTTGTAACTTTCTTAAATGGCGACTCATATTGATACCTGTTTTGATATGCTTTATTTGAGTCAAGGGTCTATCAGAAATAACATATCTCTACCTGTTTTGATATGCTTTATTTGAGTCAAGGGTCTATCAGAAATAACATATCTCTACCTTCAAAAGATAGGGGAAAGCTGCGTACACACCAACCTCCCTAAATAGTACTTGTGGAATTTCACTGGGCCACTCAAGTTGATTCCTGGGCCCCTTCCATGTCATATTTCTAGTGCAAGGTGTTTTTTAGGTTGGAATTACTTTATAGTAGACAAGATTTATGTTGAGTGACATTATTGATACAAAGAAGATAAATAGCTTTACTACACAATTTCATCAACATGAGGGTTAATTTGAGAAATTTACTCCTTTGCTGGCTTGATTGCTATATTTAAACTGCTTTAATATGCACTTCTTGAGCAGAAGGTCACTTGAAAATAACCTATCTACCTTCTTGACATAGGGGTAAGTTCTGAGTTTACTATACTGTTATATTCTAGTGTTTTGATGATCCTCACAAAGGCAGGGACCTGGTCCTTGGCAGAGTACCTCTGTCCAGATTCAAAGTGGTGCAAAGCTGTAAAGTTAGCTTTACAGCTGTCTTGTCAAGTTGGTTGGTGAGATGTGCAACGTACTTTACCAATAGGAAGGGCGAATGAAGTTGTTTGTTT
This sequence comes from Solanum acaule, assembly GCA_036250505.1. Classification (NCBI taxonomy): domain Eukaryota; kingdom Viridiplantae; phylum Streptophyta; class Magnoliopsida; order Solanales; family Solanaceae; genus Solanum; species Solanum acaule. The sequence goes on along the minus strand of JAJOOR010003763.1, from coordinate 32,434 downwards.
AAGTGGTCAAAACCCTTGTTGGTAACTGATATATATACACAACAACAAACAAACACCATTATTCATTCAGGAAGAGAGAAAGCTAGCAAGTCTTTTTCAAGAACTCAAGCATCAAAGAATGCAGCAAGGGACCTGGTCCCAGAAAGTCTGCGAACTAGAAAAGGACAAAAAGACAGCTGACAAAAGGCTGCCAAATCTGATGTGGTTAGTGCACAGGCTTTTACCCAATGGCCTTGTCCTAAGAGTTTGTGTCAACTTTAATAATAGTCTCTTCTCCAAAACACAAACCAAGTTTTGGCAAACAAAGTTTTGGATTTCGGAAAATTCAAAAGCTCAAAAGAAGAAGCCATCTTTAAGGAAATATTATCCTCAAGAGCAACAGGGACATGATAGAGTTGCAAGTCGTCTAGTTGTCTTAGGATTATATCTTTCGTGCTTACATTGTAAATCTATTTCTAATCTATAAAGGAAATAGATCTTTGTTCGGTTCTGTGAAAATTCTAAATCAGTTAGGTTGATTGGTTTAGTGGGCAACATTGTTGTTGCTTAGTTGAATTCTAAATCATCTAAGAGTTAGGTGGTTTAGTGGGCAACATTGTTGTTGCTTAATCAAAGTCTAAATCGTCCAGAGGGTGGTGGTTTAGTGGGCAACCTGTGTGTTGCTTAGTTGAAGTCTAAGTTATCTAAGAGGTAGGTAGCTTAGTGGGCAATAATGTTATTGCTTAGTTGCTCTCTTGTAGTAAGAGTTGCTATATATAGGGCGAAGGAATTTAGAGGTAAATTCCTAGGTTGCAAGTGTTGTAATCTGAATCATTGCTCCGTTTGAGATAAATGGAGTTTGGGTTGAAAAGCCTGTAAGGACAGGTCGTGGTTTTCACCGCCCTTGAGCAAGGGGGTTTCCACGTAAAATCATTATGCAGATTTTACTTCCAGCCATTTATTTTCTGCATTTATTTCAGTTGCTATTCTTGCTGAGTCAAGAGACCTGGTCCATTGACTGTTAGTGGACGCACATATTTCAACATATACCCTCCTAAACCTCACAGATATAACATTCATTCTCAAAAAGGGAACCAGGCGCAATGCATTCACTAAGGTGCAATTCATTGGAGTCAAATAAGAAAAAAAATGAATTGGATTGAGCTAAGGGTCATTTGGAAATAACCTCTCTACCTTCTTGAGGTAGGGGTGGGGTCTGAATACACTAGTGACTAGTGACTCCTAAACATCACATGTGGATTACAATTGTTATGTTATTGTTGTTGTTATTGAATTCATCGAAAAAAGAATCCTACTATATGTAGATTGTTTACGTATATACCACACGAATTTTAACTACAACCATGTTAAATATCTTATCTTATATTTAGGATAAATAGTAATTTATAATCTTATATGTAGAGCTTCCAAATATAGTAAAAAGTAAAAGTAAAAAAAAAAACATCATATACTCACACAAAAAATTAGATATATAAGTCTTGTAATTTGAATTTGAATATATATTTTTTGGAGGGAGGAAACAATATTTTTAGTGAGGAGATTAGATTTCATCATATAAGTTCACACAAAAAATCCATTTCATCTCTTAATTAATATTCCTTTTTTAACCCTTTTAACTTCTATAAATCAAACACACATTGTGTATCTAATTTCAATACATCTTCTTCCTCCTCCTTTTTACCTTGAAATGAACAAAACTCTTCCTTCTTCCTCCTACATTCAGCTTTGAAGCATCGATATAAATCGTACCATCCATTAACAAGTTACTAGAGGTGAGATTTCTCATTATTTTCTTTGTTTTCACCTTTGTTCATCGCGTTTGAAGTTTTATCATGTGTTGAAGATCGATGATGATGATTCTTCATATATGTACTTAAGGGTTCAGTATTTAGCCCATCCTAATTTTGTGTGTTCACTTTGATTAGAATCTGATTGGAATAATTTTTGTTGTTTAAAATCTCCCAATGAGTTATCCCAAATATTTTTCCACATATAATCAACCATTTTGTTAATATATCATGGAAACCATTATTTGTTTTAGTTGTTGGATTGCAAATTAAATATTCGTACCTATTTAATAAAATTTTCCTAATATATAAATACATGATATTTTACCTAAAAATAGCTAAAAAGATTTACTTCGATTTCATTCCTTTCAGTATATTTTGTTTAGAATTGACTGATATTTTGTCTTTATTAGGATTGAATTTCATCATTTTTTCAGTTGTGCTTAAAAGTTTCTACTAGGACTGCAAAATATTTATTTTTACACCAAAATCTCGGTCAAACACATCTTTATAACAAATTAAATATTTCTCTTTTTAAATAAGGAAAAGTTTGACCTTTCAAAAGGTTGGTCAAACATGCTTTAACTGTTCGCTTGCTTGTTCTTCTCAAGTAAATTGGTATATTTTTTTATGCTTCGACTAAGAAATGGAGGTGCCTTGAGAAGTTGGACACTGATAGATATTACAACTATATTTGTAAAGCTGATTTTCAATTTTACTTTTGTTTATTTTATTAGGACATATATAGAAAATAAAGATGACAAAAAACAGATATGCCGGACAAGGAAGTCAATCGGGCTGCAAAGATTCTAATAGAAATTTCAAACAACAGATCATGCACGTCAATCAACCTTGGCGAAAGATCAGAGGAATCAAGAGCTATGAATAGTCTCAAAATGATTCACCCATGTAGCGAGGAGATAAGAGCTTGTTTCCGTATAGAAGATGCTCTAAGGTACACACAACCTGACAAGGCTTTCTCATAGACAACTGAGGATGGTAAGAAGTCTGTTGTTGCTCCGCTGAAAAGGCGTGGAGGCAAACTATTCAAAAGGATTTGTCATTACGATATTCTTAAAAGGAATAAACTGCCTTTTTTTACTCTCCATTGTTTGGTAAGAGATGCAGCGGCTAGATTGCCTAGAGGAGTTGGGACTAGAGATGATGTTTGTGTTTTGGCAAGGGACTCACAATTCATCGTTGAGGACATCTCCGATTCACAACTTAGCAAAGCTGTAAAGGGAGGGTTGGACCGACTGCACTATGAAGACGATCCATGTGTAAAATATGAGAGGGGAAGGCATCGATGGACTTATCTACATGGAGATAGAAAGGTAGAAGATTTTGAAGATGATTCGGCATAAACTCTGAAATGAATTTTGTAAACTAAAGATTAAAGACTTTCAGCTGTAAATTTTAATCATGTCTCTGTATTGCTGCATCTTTCTGGATATTTGTATGTTTAATATAAATATCATTAGTTCAAAAAAAGATGTGCTTGTTGATTTACTAATGCTTTTAGTTCCTAAAATCAAAACTTGAGAATTCACTGAGGTTTTTTTATTTTTATTTTTAATATTAAAGTTTAATTGTCATAAATCAATGAAATTTATAAAAATAAATCGTTAGAATCAAAAGAACAACACGAAAAGCGAAAAATGTTACCATGTTTAAGTAGTTGAATAAATATAAGAGAATAAGAATTCTGAAATGATTAAGTTTTTGGGAAGATGTAAATAATTCACTAAGGTTGATACATGTTTTTGATATGATTTACGAGGGGCTATCATAAATAATATCTCTACCTTCAAAAGTAGGGTAAGCTCCCTAGATCCTGGGGTTTCACCGGGTATGTTGTTGCTGACCACTCAGGTTGATTCCTGGCCCCCTTCCATGTCAGGTTTCCGGCGCAAGAAGGTGGTTTTTTTTCGGTTGGAGTTTTTTTTTGTAGGAGACAAGAATTAAGTTGATTGACTTTATTGATATAAATGTGAGATAAATGGCTTTACTACACAATTTCAATAACATGATTGACGATTTGAGAAATTTACCCCTTGGCTGGTGAATTTTTCGTTTTGAGCTATCTGTCGCTGTTTCGCATGACCTTTACCACTATATAAGTACCAGTTGAATCAAGCTCGGAAGTACAGTGTTAGCAGCACCTGAAAAACACAAATTGTCCAGGACAATATTGTCTCTATGGACTAGCTTCATGTTATGTCAATTCTCTCGATTAATTCTCTCTATGGACTAGCTTCATGTTATGTCAATTCTCTCCAACATATTTGAAAAGGGCTACAATAATTGTGAGTATGAAGCCATGGACTGATCAAAGTGGCACCTCTGATTGTTGTTTTTCCAGGAAAGATTTCTCATTCTCCAAATGTTGTGACATTCAAAGAAAAATATAATCTCGCTAAACAAAACATAATGAAGATGATTTCTCATTTTAGCTTTGCTTCAAGAGTCGCTCTAGTGTTTCTTCCTCCTTCTTGAGGATTTTTTTTGGTTATGGGGAAGAAAAGTATTACTTGTTAGAGCAAGCTAATGTGAAATCTTATATCTTCAATATGTGTATGCAAATATAATAGAATATTGAATATGTGATGAGATTCTTCACCTTTGTAATTGTGAGTATGCATATGTGTACTTTATTTATCTCTGTATTTTCTTAAGGATATAGGATTAGGAATAATCTGTCATAATGATCTCATCATCTGTGTATTAATTTAGAGCTTAAATTCTATGCATTGATAGTTTAAAAGATATCTATACGATTAAATCTCATTAAAAAAGTAATTAACTAAAAGGCGTTTTATCATAGTTTGAGGGCGTGGAAGTTCGGGAACCACGTCTCAGCCACAAATACAACCAATAGCGATTTCCGAGGTATCTCTAGAGCAGTGGCTGATCCAGGATTTTAAGATTGTGGGTGCTCCTTTAGCTATCAATTACAAAGTATAAGTGCACAAATTTAACACTTGTCTTAAGAAAGACAATCATATTTAAATATGATAGCAAAAAAAGTCAATAAAAAACTACAATAAAAATTATTTCGGATAAATAAAAAAAGAAGAATGAAAAGTTTTTTTATTAAAATTTTGTTCAGAAAATGTTAGTAAAAGGGCATAAAAGGAAAAAAGAACAATCAACAAAGAGAGAAAAATAAAATAAAATAAAAAAATAAAATTGAAATAAATAGGTAGAAATAGGATAGTTGGATTTGAAACTAAAATTTATGTGTAAAAGAGGGAATCGAACATAGGAATGAAAGGAAGCTAACAGCCTTGAGCACCCACTTATAACCACTGTGTCAACCAATCCATTTGATACCTGGGTGCTCGGCTTTAATTTTTATACGTTACCTCTTAATTTTTATATAAGTATATATAATTCGATACGAGGTTAATGGGTGCTCGAGCACCCGAAAGGGACCATGTGGATCCGCCCCTGCTCTAGAGACATGATAATCATGTACTTCGAGAGAAGGGCCTCTACAAACAGGACAAGATGTTCCAAGAACAAATGGTTGCTATCATGACTAGAATGCAATAGGTACTTGTTTGCACCTTCTTTAAGAGTCTACTCCTTTTCTTGACAATTCTTCTTTCTTACTATTTGATAATTAGTTTGTGACTTGCTCCATGTATGTTGTTGAGTTGCTCTTTTAAATTTGTTTTTCTTTATGACGCATACGGAGTGTTTGAAAAGAATTCTGAAATAAAGTAAGCATGAAAAAACTGTTAGTGTAGTGTTCTTGATCCTCTTTTCATTTTTAGAAAAGGGTGTTGTTGTTGTTTTTGTTTTCAACAAATTTTGTATGATTTTGTTACTATAAATGATTTTCATCTTTGTGGCATTTGAGAAGTATGGAGGAACAAAACCTGTAAGATTGTTACTTTCCATGTTTAAATCTCTCAAAGTTTTTGGATTTCCAATGACTTTTGGGATTTGTCCCTCTAAAGCATTGAAGGCTAAAACCAAAGTAGCAAGACTAAAAATATTATGAAGAGAAGAAGGTACTAAACTAGTGAAACTATTATTTGTAAGAGAGAGAACTTAAAGGTGAAAAAAGTCTCAACAACAAGAAGCATCATGAAGCCACCAATAGGACAAGTGTAGTATTAGTAGTCATGCAAAAGAAAAAACCCGCAAACTAACCTGAGAACTTAAAAGAGTTAAAAGTCTTAAAAAGCAACAGATATACTACTTATATATGAATAGCTAGTAAATTGAGCAGCCAAGTGATTATATTAAGTTAAGTTAACACACAATAATATGGTTTGAGCATGTTATGTTAAAAAAAAAGATGGGAGCTAGAGTGTGTGAAAAAGTTAAAGTTGATTTTTTAGGAATATGATAGATTGTTCTAGTAATGTTTTTAGAATAGTGTAGGATAATATCTACGATAATTATCTTAAAAAAATATCTAGATATCTAGAAGATAAAGTGCACTATAGTTTTCTTTGTAGAAGTATCTAGAAGAATTTCTAGAACCATCCATGAACAAGTATAAATATGGGTGGTCTTGTACATTTGTAAGCAAACCCAAGAATAACCAAGAACAACCCAATTCAAGAGTCTTCTTCCATAAACAAGTTCTACTTTCTAGCTTTCTCTTCTTTAGTTGAGTCTTCCGATCTTAGTTAACGATCTTGGGCTAGCAGAAGGCTTTTCGAATTATACTTTTCTTCAGCTATTCTCTGCATGGTATCAGAGTCATAACCATACGTTGTCTTCTAGATTTTATTTCAAGATCGGGTTGGTGGTAGATACAACTAGTTTATGTAAATGGATTTAGGCAGTCGTGTTAATGGACTGGGGATGAAGCTATTGAACCAGTCCAATTACAAGGTATGGAAGACATGTATGGAATCATACCTTGTGGGAAAGGATTTGTGGGATGTTGTGAATGGGAGTAACACAAGTCCTCCTGATGACGGACTGGAAAATAGCAGTGCATACAAGAAATGGAAGCAGATTAATGTGAAGGAGGAATTCATTCTGAAGAGGACAATCTCCTCCGGTTTATTCGATCATATTATAAAGTGTAAATCAGCTAATGAAATATGGAAGACTCTCGATTGCTTGTTCAACAAGAAGAATGAAGCTCGGCTGCAAATATTGGAGAATGAATTGGCTAACACCACTCAAGGTAACCTTTCTATCTCCGAGTATTTTTTAAAGATTAAGAACTTATGTTCTGAGATACGCTTATTGAATTCGGATGAGGCTATTTCTGAAGCACGAATGAGAAGAATAGTCATTCGTGGGTTGAAACCTGAATATATTCCATTTGTGACGTCATTCAAGGATGGGCTCAACAACCATCCTTGGAGGAATTTGAGAATTTGTTGTCCTTACAAGAGTTACTAGCCAAACAGTTGGCTGGTGTATTCGTCACAGAGGGAGAAGGAAATGCTCTTGTAGCCGACAAGAGAAACTTCAAAGGAAATTCAAGAGATATGTCGCACTCTCGATCCTCAAGTGATTCAACCTTGCCTGGAAAGAAAGAAGAGCCTTTTAACTATTATGGTAAGAAGCCTCTCAGATGCTATCAATGTGGTAATGTAGGACACATAAAAAGATATTGCCAAGCCAAGGAGAGCAATATGGCTCAAAAAGTTCTTGAAGAAGAAGAAGAGTGGGAACATTGGCTGAGGCTCGAGCAATAGATGCCATGATTTCCATCAATCTTGAAGGAGATTGGATCGAGGATCTAGAATATAATAGAGTCGATCACCTAGAGAAGCAAGAAACTGATGTTGTCGGCATGAAGCAAGATATTTTTGAAGATGTTCCCAGTGGTGATAGGGTAGCTGCTATTGAAGAAATCAAAGAAGAAGATCTTAAACAGTTACATGTGCTAATGGCGACCTCTAAAAAAAAAGTATTGAGGAAGATGTATTGGAAGCGGAAGTATATGGTCAATCATCTGCAATATCAAGGTCAATTAATGACTCAGAGAAAATTCTGGAAGCAGATAGAGAAAGTAGAGATCAAATAGAGGAAGAAGTTGATATTGAAGTCTTAAAGACAAACGATATGATTTTTGAAAGTTCTGAAGCTGCTAAAATATCTATTAATGAGATGATAAAAGAATATGGCAGTGGATCCTATGTTGGCATTGAGACTTCACAGGAAATTGATAGTATTTCTCTGGATAATATAATTATCGAGAAGTTAAGAGAAAGGGGGAGTCTGAGAACTCAACAAGGAGATAATCTACATGGATCAATTACTGATGAAGAATCTTCATCATTTGAAGAACCAAGAGGACTTCGGAAGAAATTGTTGAGATCTTTACCAAGACATGGCGCAAAGCTTCGTTTGAGTTCTTCCGCGACAAGTGTGGGATAGTTTTAAAAAAATCACTTTAAGGGGGAGTGTGAAAAAGTTAAAGTTGATTTTTTGGGAATATGATAGATTGTTCTAGTAATGTTTCTAGAATAGTGTAGGATAATATCTACGATAATTATCTTTAAAAATATTTAGATATCTAGAAGATAAAGTTCACTAGAATTTTCTTTGTAGAAGTATCTAGAAGAATTTCTAGAATCCATGAACAAGTATAAATATGGGTGGTCTTGTACATTTGTAAGCAAGCCCAAGAATAACCAAGAACAACCCAATTCAAGAGTCTTCTTCCATAAACAAGTTCTGCCTTCTAGCTTCCTCTTCTTTAGTTGAGTCTTCCGATCTTAGTTAACGATCTTGGGCTAGCAGAATGCTTTCCAAATTATACTTTTCTTCTGCTATTCTCTACAGAGTGGGTGTATGAGAAAAGGCTCAAAATGATCCTTTATCTTTGAACATAGATTTAAAGTGATCCTTTATATATATTATATGGAGCACTAATAGTCCTTTAAGTTTGCAATAATGGAGTACAGCCAGTAGTACTCCAAATAGAAACAATAAAACTTTAGTGGCAGCTGATGACATACAGAAGTCAAGCCCATCTGCAGATAGCAGACTTCAATTGAGGAACTGAAGAACTTTGAAAACTTGCTTATGAAGGGACTACATTGAAGGAATCACCTGAAACATTATATTATATTTGCTTAGTTTGTTAATGATTTCCAAATTGGAGATTTTTTTAAAAGAAGCCTTTTGTCAGGTACCTCAAACTACCGGGATTCACATAACCATTTATGTATATGAGAAAAAGAAAGTAGCACCTATTTCTTATTGCAAGAACTTGATGTGGCAAAAATAGTAGGAAAAATACCTAGTTAATGAATTAACTATACGAACTCTCAACTTTGGAGATTATATATGAATCTGAAAAGTGAAACAATGACTATTTTTCTTAAAAAATTTGTATAATTATTTCCGGCTGTATTAAGTAAAAGGTTCTTTATCCCTCTTCCTTTATGTTCACTTGAGATAAATGCTGCAAACTACAAAGCATCACAACTCATATTCTGGATCTCAACATTAGAGTTCTTGTGTGGTCTAAACCTTGAGAATTGAATAGATGCTAGTTAGCATCTAAAAATACTTGCTTATAATAGCTTGATCCTTTGAAAACCCTTGAGCATCACAGATAGACCTTGTAAATTACATATGTTTGTTGTTAGAAGTATAATTCATAAGGTGCTATTTTGTCGTCTTTTTATTCAATACTTGTCAAAATGACATACTTGTTAGGTTGAATTTTTCTTAAAATTTCAAGAGGTTGTCTAAACTTTGTACAATTTTAGTATTTCTGAAATAACTAAAATCAAGTTGGCTTAGTCCTGGTAAGGTGCATATCTCAAGATTTTGATGAATAATTTGTAGATTTCTCAGTTTAGTTTGGGAAGAAGTTGAGCTTTAAACAATATCTTATGTTTTTAACATGTTTATAATTTATGATGGTCTTGCTTCTTTACATGATATATACAAATTACCAAGTTGGTAGATACTTCTTGAACTTGCTATTGCCTACTATTTATTATTTGATGTCTTGTTTGTTTTCTTCATACTTCCACTTTCAATTGCTTGTGCTTTCTGTATATTGTATTGTGAGCTTCTTCATATGACTATAACTTTTGATCCATTTTTAGTTTTCTTCAAATTTATCTTTAGAAGTGTCTGAACTATTAAGTCATTGCTTTTTATAATCTTAATCACTCTATGTCATCCTTTTTTATTATTAGCATTACATTATGAGATATTAAAATGATTTTTTCTTTCTTTTAAAAACAGGAACAAGGTTCTTAAATAATGGGGCTGCCCAAGGATAAGCCTGAAGGTGTGCAATGAAAGATTTTAGATGATCAAATGTGTGTATGCATATAATGTCACCTATGTAATATGTAGTATGCAATTGGCTTTCTAGTAATGGACTTATAATATTTGGCTTGCGGATGCTTTTGCGGTTTGTAAAATACTACTGTTTTTAATAGCTATGTATCAAATTTAGAGAATTTGATTGCACGGAAAACTTACTATTATTTTGTCTGTGATGTGGTGATAAATACCATTTAATGGGGACATATTTTGTAGGGACTATTATTGTAGTGCAACTTGTTCTATAGTAAGTAGTAACAAGGTGAAATTTGCCACAAATGGAATATTAGTTTTTGTGGCGACATATTTCACTACTAAAAGTCATTTTTAAGTAGCGACATGAAAGTTGCTGCTGATAGTTTATTTGTTTTGTGGCGACAAGAGTTGCTACTAAATACTTTTCAGTGGCGACAAAAGAATTGCTACTAAAGGCCTTTTCAGTAGCGACAAAAAAGTTGCTGCTGATTTTTATTAGGTGTACTGTAACTAAATCCTTCTTTGTAGCGACTTGGACAAATATGCGGTGTTAGAAATATTCTTTGTGGCATAGAATTTGAGGTATTGTGGCAACTAATGTCGCCACATATGGGCATTTATTGTGGCGACTCTCAGTTGCCGTCACCAAAAAGTTTTAGCTATGGAAGTACTAGCTACGGCTCAATTGTCGCTACTATAGCTTTTTAGGGGTATTTGTGGCGACCTTTGTCGCCACAATATGGCACATTTCTTGTAGTGAAATTATAATGGGGTCACCCTGGACTTGTAAATTTGTGCAAAACTTGCATAGTTTTTGTGAGAACCTTAGTTTTTGCAATGCAGCTATTGGAACAATGGTCGAGCTTAAGCTCCCCTTAGCTTTGTAAATTTATTCATCTATATAGAGGTTTCACCACCATATGGTGATAAAATGTTTTTTTAAAAAAATGGGGTCATGAATGATGCCTATTCCAATAGAAACACACCTGCGCACTTAGCTAAAAGGCTCCCCTCCCTATAACAATGTACATCAACAAAGAGTGCTAAATCTTTTACCAACATTAGTTAATTGTCATTGATCCAATGTCGATATAGGCTTTTGCGGCATTTACAAATAGTGCTAAAATGTAATTGTCACTAGTAATTGCCGGCAATTAAGCTATTGTTGTTAATGAATTGCCGCTAAAGATCATTTTTGATGTATTGCTTGTGGCTTTGATCTCCAAGTATAGTGTTAGATGCATTGTGCAAGTCTAATTGATCGATCGATGCTTGAACTTTTTCCTTTTTGCTGGACCAAAATAAGTTCACGAAAGATGGAGTTCAGCAGAGAACGTCAGGTCTTTTCGACTGCTAGCATGGGAAACCACAAGAGATCATATTGAATACATAAGCTAAGATCATTTGGTGCAGAACTTCATCATTCAATATTACAATGCCTTTTTAAGACTTTTCCCTTTCTATACGATCTTAAGAAGTTGCCTTCAGTAGATGAGATAAGGATAAATGAAGATGGAAAATATTGTATACCACACGAATTTTTACTACAATTGTATTAAAGATGTTTTATTATACTAGGGAAAAATAGTGATCTATAAGCTTATATATATAGCTTCCAAATATAGTAAAATAAAAATCATCATATAAGTTCACACGAAAAATTAGATACATCAAGTCATGTAATTTGAATTTCATTTTTTTTGGAGTGTAAAAGAAATATTTTGAGTGAAGAGATTAGAGGACTAACTTAGAAAATTATTAAAATACATTTATCTCCTAATACTATACCTTTTTAGTGAGGAGAGTAGATTGACTAAATTAGAAAATTACTAAAATCCATTTATCTATTAATTAATATACCTTTTTAGCCCTTTTAACTTTATCTCCATACTCTATAAATCAAACACACACTGTGTATCTGAAAAATACTTGTTTCTACACCGAAAACTTGATCAAAAACACTTTACTCTTTACAAATATGACAAAAAACACATCTGATGACATGCCGTACAAGGAAGTCAATCGTGCAGCAAAGATTCTAACGCAAATAGCCAACAACAGATCATGCACATTCAATCTTGGCGAAAGGTCAGAGGAATCAAGAGCTTTGAATAGTCACGAAACGATTCAACCCTGTAGCGAGGAAATAAGAGCTTGTTTCCGTAGAGAAGAAGCTCTAAGGTATAGAGAACCTGAAAGGGGTTTCTCATATACAACTGTTGATGGTCATAAATCTTTTGTTGCTCCTCTGAAAAGGCGTGGAGGTAAACCATTAAAAAGGATTCGTCATCATGATATTCTCAAGACAAATAGACCGATTCATTTTTCTCTTCACTGTTTAGTAAGGGATGCAGCTTCTAGATTGCCCGGAGGTGTTGATGTTTGTGTTCTGGCAAGGGACTCACAGTTCATCGTTAAGGACATCTCCAATTCACAACTTAACAAAGCTATAAGGGGAGGGTTGGACCGTCTGCACTATGAAGACGATCCGTGTGTAAAATATGAGAGGGAAAAGAGTCGTTGGACTTATCTACATAGAGATAGACAAGAAGAAGATTTTGAAGATAACTCGACATGAACTTTTTAAAAAAAATTGTAAACAAAAGATTAAACACTTTCAGCTGTAATCACCTCTTTTTTTTGTTTAGTATAAACATCATTAGTTCAAAAAAAGATGTGCTTGTTTGTTTATTAATTGCTTGTCAGTTCCTAAAACACTATCTGACCATATGAACAAAAAATCAAATTGTCCAATAAGTTGATAATTTTGTTAAATGGCGACTCATGTTAATACATGTTTTGATATACTTTATTTGAGTTGAGGTCTATCAGAAATAACATATTTCTACCTTCAAAAAGTAGGGGAAAGTTGCGTACACACCAACCTCCCTAAATCGTACTTGTGGAATTTCACTAGGTATGTTGTTGGCTACTCAAGTTGATTCCTAAGCCCCCTTCCATGTCAGATTTCTGGTGCAAGGTGTTTTTTAGGTTGGAACTACTTTGTAGAAGACAAGATTTATGGTTTTTTTAATATAAAATTGCCATCACCAAGGTTTGTCGTCTTGCTAGACCCACGTCTTTCCCATTCATTCAAGGAAAAATACAAAGAGGGGGCAAAGACCTGACCTTAAGACTAGATTGTAACTTACAATCTCCAAAGATGGGAGCTAAACTATACAACTCCCATATTGTTGGAATGTATGCGTCCACCTATTTTGTTGGGACTAGGTCCTCAGCACAATTATAGTAACCAATAGAAAATAAATGCTGAAAATAAAGATTGCACAAACAACTTTACGTGGAAACCTCCTTGCTCAAGGGAGTAAAACCACGACCTGTTCTCAATATGACTTTTATAACTGCTTTCACTAATCTTCTCCAAGCAAAAGTAAAAGTCAGTTTACAAAATGAGATTAGCCTGCTAATCTCCACACTAAGCAATACCTCTTATCGCTTAGCTGAGCCAGAGCAAATACCACACTGCCCACTATACTAATCCTAACTGATTAATATAGACTTTCAGAGTAAGAACCTAAGTTACCTTTAACCTAGTTTTTACAAAGATTCAAACAAGTTTGAGACGTTTCTTTCACAAGTGAAACGAATCCTACAATATAAGAACTATTACAAGCAAGCAAAACTACAACTAGTACAGAAAGCAATCGAAGCACTTCTATTAGGTCCCTTGATGTTTTGAAGCTTGAAAGTATCCTTTTTGAATGAATGGTGAATAATGTTGTTTTATGTTTGATATATACCATGAAGAGTAATTACCAAACGTACATGCAACCTCATCGCTTCTGATTGGTGAAGTACTCTGCAGCTTTCACCAACTTCCTGACACAGACAACCTTTACAGTTGTCTAACACTTTGACCGCTGGACGAGTATTCATACTCTGCAGAGGACCAGGTTCCTGCACTTGTGAGGAGATCATCAAAACATCTAGGAACATAAGCACTTATCAATTTCCCCTTTTTTGATGATGACAAAGAACCTGCATATCTCCTCACGTGAGTGAACAAATATTCATTCAAATAAATAACAAATTCCCCCTTTGTTAGTGCACCAGTAACAATCATAGTTCCTCCTTAGTTCAGTGCCCTAACCAGCCAACTTTACAACAAAACTTCCCCCTTTTGACATCATTGAAAAGGAGAAGCAGTAAACATATTCAAGTTAAATGCAAGGCAATAAAGAATTCAGGGCCTTGGGCCACACAGAACATGTGTATGAAAGCATAAAGAGAATATTAAACCACAAATGAACAGGGCACAAAATAGAGAAGGCATCATATCATATATACTGACCACTGTCATTTAGTCAAAACATAAAGCCACAAGATTTGGGATTACAGGAGGGAGTAAAACAAAAGGAATTATAAGGAAGACACATTTAAGACGGAGGGGGAATGGAAGAGAGAGTGCGCATGAACAGAAGCATCCGCTCATTAGCATCTTCATGAGCCTTGATAATCTGCTTATTGAGAGCCTTAACTTCCTCACTAAGTGAGGCATTTGACTTTTGCAGTAGTACATTTTCATCCTTCAATTATTGCAAAACTCCATCATCAGCGTGACTGGTACCAGGTCCCCCAGAGATTGCCTTCTGAAGTTCAGACTTGAGTTTAGCAATTTCAACCTCCTTGTCATTCAAAAGACAGGTCAGATCATCCACTTCCCATTTGAGAGTAGCTTGTTGCTCCAGAACCGCTGCTACTTGAGACCTACTCTTAGCTGGTCCCTCCATGCACTCACATTCCAGTAGAGTGGACTGAGTGAACATCTGTTTGGTGGTACCTGGTACCCCCTTTCCTAATGGTACCTCAAAATGATTGAAAACAAGGTTCAACAGGTACCCATATGGAATGCCATGGTTAGCCTGCTTCCAGGTCATTACTCTGTGCATGTGCTCCAACATGATAGCAGGAAGATTGATTTCTTCAAGTTCAACCAGCTTCTCCATAAGAAATAAGTCAGCAGCAGACGCAACTGTAAGTTTTTCAGTCCTAGGCACCAACACTTTGTTAATGAACTCAAACACCAACTGATATTCCCCTTTGAAGAGCTTTTTGGGCAACCATGCCCGCTTAATCTCTCCTCGCTTGGTGGCAAGCTTGGTGAATTCCCCATATGGTTTACAGCCTTCAATAGTTCTAACTCATTTTACAGGCACCCCCAGAATGATCCTAAGAGTTTCTTCGTCCAAGCAAATTTCAATGTTTTTAACAGTGGTTGTGATTCCCCCATCTTCTAGTAGTTCCATTTTATAGAAAAATTCACATACCTCAGGTTCATGTAGGTATGGAGTAGGCGGTTCAAACAGATGACTCCATTCTTGAATGGTGACAACATCAAACAAGGTTGCCATGCCAAACTTTGTTACAATGTCAGTGTCAAAGACTCTGCCATTTAACACCTTTTGGTGTTCCATTTTTGCAATTCTCTCCTCCCTCGTCATCTCCTCCTTTTTGCTTTAATTTTGAACCCTAGGACCAGGTCCTTTTACGGGTTGTTCATCCACAGTCTTTTCCAATCTTTCTTTCTTTTTCAGAAAATTTTTGTTTCACCATTTTCACCTTTTTTGCAGGAGGTCTTCTTGCCCTTTTCTGCATTCCTTTTGATTTCACCCTTTTCTCTTCAGCTTCTCTCTTTCGTTTTGCCACAGCCCTAACAATATCCTCAGATTGGGTCTCACTGCATCAATAGGCACATGAGTAGATGTAGGTTCTACAGTTAGTGATCCCTCTTGTCTCATTTTCCTTATTCTCTCAGTTTGAGCAGCATTTGCCTCCATAACACTTCCTAGAACCTTTTGAGTGACGCTTCTCGTTCCATACCTCTTCTTTTGGTGAGCCTTGATAAGTTTTCCCTTTCTTTTTCTCTCCTCTCCACTATCAGCACGTGTAGCAGGAGAGACATCTTTAGACAATATTTTGGCAGTTTCCAAATCCTCACCCCTAATTTGTGAAGGATTTGTTCCTCTCACACCTCTGCTTCTCCATCTTAGTTGAGGCTCAACTTTGAACAACCACTAGTTCTGCCCCTGCTGTTAGTATATATGAGTCAGGACCCTTTCCCTCTGGCAGATCTCCTTCAAACAGCCTTTCAGATATGGTAGACGACACAACCATTAACCCGACTTCTATTTCTTCAAAGAACATTCATCACTAGGTTTAGTCACAGATTGAGCCTCTGATTTCTGAGATTTGTCATCAATTAACACTAGGGTGGGGGTACAGACCAAAACCTTATCAGAAAGAGGAACATGGGAGGCTACGACTTCCATCTGAGGAGTGAAAGACTCAGCCATTTCACCATCTCCATAGACTGGAGATGAGGGAGATTCCTCAAGAGTAGGAAATGAGAAGTCGAATGAAGTAGGGTTTTCAACTTCTTGGGAGAGTGGAGTCTTTGAAGAGAAATTAGGGTTAGACATTGTTGAAAGAACTTAAGACAGATTTTCAGAGAGGGCAAAGTGAATCTTCAAGGAAAAAGTTGAAGAACGATGATTTGATTCACTTAGAAAGTGTTTTTAAAATGAAAAACTAAAGGGGTATCGGGTCCCCAACAGTGGTGACGGTTGGATTTAAAATGAAAAGACATCTGAAACTGACGCGATGAATGGGCGAGTGACACGTGTCAGTGATGTTGACATTTTAGATAGTGTAGTATAAGTGATACTAACTTCATGAGGACCATGTCCTCTTTTCAGTTTGTAACTCTGCCTGTGTGATTAAACCTTCCTTTCAGCTAGACACACCATGAGCGTATACCTGTATTAAGGTACCAGAAGTGAATTCTTAAGTGACAAGCATTAAAACAAGTATAGACACCTGCCCTCCATAACATAATCAAATAGAGGATTTTTTGAGCGAATTTTGTCAAGGGGTCAGGTAATTTTGTGCATCCCTAGCCTCAACCTGTTTTTGATGAAGAATTCTTTACTTAATGGCTTTGTAAAGATGTCGGCCAGCTGATCTTCAGTTTTGCAGAATCTCATCACCACATTCTGCTTTTCAACATTGTCCCTCAAAAAATGATGCCTCACATTTATATGCTTTGTTCTCTTATGTTGGACATGATTCTTGGCCATATTCATGGCACTAATGTTATCACAAATGAGAGGAATGGTGTCTGTGAATACACCAAAGTCCTTTAACTGCTGCTTGATCCACAATAGTTGTGCACAACATGATGCAGCAGCCACATACTTTGCCTCTGCAGTAGACAAAGCAACGGAATTCTGCTTCCTTATTCCTCATGAAATCAAAGCTGATCCCAGGAAATGTGCCATGCCTAATGTGCTTTATCGATCAACCAAAAAACTTGCATAATCAGTATCAGCATAACCTATAAGATCAAAAGAGTCCCCAGTAGGGTAGAAGAGGACCAGGTCCTTAGTTCCCTTCAAATATCTCATGATGCGTTTGGCTGCCTTCAGGTGTGACTCTTTTGGTGCTGCTTGAAACCTTGCACACATCCCTACGCTGAACACTATGTCTGGCCTGCCTGCAGTGAGGTATAGAAGTGATCCTATGATTCCCCTATACATGGTTTGATTTACCTCCATACCATCTTCATCTATATCAAGTTTCACACTTGTGCTCATGGGAGTATCCAGCACCTTTGCTTCGAACAGATTGAATTTATTGAGCAACTCTTTGATGTACTTCTCTTGGCATATTGACGTGCCTTGAGAGGACTGTTTGATATGCAAGCCTAGAAAGAACATAAGTTCCCCCATTATGCTCATTTCGAACTCACTACTCATCAAATCAGCAAACTTTTTGCAAAGTGAGTCTGAAGTAGCTCCAAATATGATATCATCCACATATACCTGCACAATTAATAATTCCTTACCTCTGGATTTTAAGAACAAGGTATTATCAATTTTACCTCTCTTGAACCCATTGGTAAGAAAGAACTTTGACAGGCGTTCATACCAAGCTCTGGGGAGCCTGTTTTAACCCATACAAAGCCTTGTCCAAATTCAGCACATGATTGGGCAGGTCTGTATCTTCAAAGCCTGAAGGCTGCTTAACATTTACTTCTTCCTTCAGGTTCCCGTTCAAGAAAGCACTCTTGACATCCATTTGAAATAATTTGAATTCCATGTGAGCGGCAAATGCTATCAAGATTCTGATGGCTTCTATTTTGGCTACAGGAGCAAAGGTCTCCTCATAATCAATTCATTCTTCTTGGTTGTAACCCTCTTGGTTGTAACCCTGTACCACCAGTCTTGACTTATTTCTAGTAATGATCCCATGCTCATCAAGTTTGTTTCTGAAGACCCATCTGGTCCCAATAATGGTTCTGTCAAGTGGTCTGGGGACCAGGTGCCACACCTTGCTTCTCTCAAACTGATGAAGCTCCTCCTGTATTAAAGTTACCCAGTCTACATCCTTCAAATCTTCGTTGATGTTCTTGGGCTCACTGGATGATATGAATGCTGAATGTGCAACTAGATTTCTTGATTTAGATTTAGTTTGAATTCCTGAGTCAATTGGAGAGATGAGATTGTCTAGTGGATGTGAAGATTGATGTTTCCATCCAGACTTTCTGGTAATCTCTTCTTCTCTGTCGGCATCAGAATCACCTTCATCTTCTTCAAGATTTTGAGACATTGTTTCCTGTGGTGAACCAGAGGGACTAGGTCCTCCTGAGTGTTCTGTATCATTCTTTTTTGTACCCTGATCATCCTGCTGCTTGTTCATCAGCTCCTCAAACTCATAGTCCTCATGGTTCTCATTTCTTGTACCTGATTCATCAAACTTGACGTGCATGCTTTCTTCAATACAAAGAGTTCGTTTGTTAAACACCCTGTACGCCTTGCTTGTAGATAATATCCAATAAATACACCTTCATCACTTCTGGCATCAAACTTGCCTAGATCATCCTTTCTATTATTTAACACAAAGCATTTGCACCCAAAAGGTCTAAGATGTGCAATTAAAGGTTTTTTATTATTTAATATCTCATAAGGTGTTTTCTTGATGATAGATCTGATGAGACACCTGTTTGTCACATAGCAAGCTGTATTAACTGCTTCAGCCCAAAAATTCATTGCAAGTTCTGAATCGATCATCATAGTTCTAGCAATCTCCACCAGTGTTCTATTCTTTCTTTCAACCACTCCATTTTGCTGAGGAGGTCTTGGTGCTAAGAAGTTGTGATTGATTCCATTTTCTGCACAGAACCCTTCGAGTAGAGAATTTTCAAACTCCTTACCATGATCAGATCTAATACTGGCTATCTTGTAATTAATCTTCAATTGGATGGCTTTGGAAAATGTGATCAGTTGTCCAACTGTCTCATCTTTCGTTCGCAGAAACATGTTCCAAGTGAACCTGGAAAAACCATCAACAATGACAAGAATATACTTCTTACCTCCTCTGCTTTGGATTCTGATAGGTCCACATAAGTCCATGTAGAGCAGCTCTAGAGGTCTCATTGTACTGACTCCCTTCTTGGCTTTGAAAGATGACTTAGTCAGTTTTCTTTTAGCACATGCATCACAGACTTTGTCATTTGAAAACTTTAGTGTTGGCAAACCGCGGACCAGGTCCCCTATAACAAGTTTGTTCAGCAACGAAGTACTCACATGACCCGGTCACCAATGCCACAGATCTGCATCATCAGTTTGAGCATTCAAATAGGATAGATCATCTCCCTCAATGGAATCCAGATCTGCAACATACATATTTTTAACTCTAGTAGCGGACATGACAACCCTTTTGGTAATGAGATTTGTAACCAATCATTTATCAGCCATGAACTTGACTTCATTTCCTTTATCACAAATTTGTGAAATGCTCAAAAGATTGTATTTTAAACCCCCACATAGTGTACATTGTTTATTGAATTATCAGCCGATCTCCCTATCCTACCAATACCCAAGATAGATCCCTTCTTTCCACTACAAAATGACACACTGCCACCTTGATGTGCTTTCAAAGAGAGGAAGTTTGAAGTGTCTCCAGTCATATGCCTTGAGCATCCACTGTCCATGTACCAGCATTGACTCATTCATCTCTTCTGCATAAGAATTATTTGTTAGATTTAGGAACCCACTTCAAATGTAGTTCCCAATAACTATCAAGAGGCCTGATAAGAAACCTTCATGTCCAAGGAGGTAGGGTGTTCTTACTGAAATGATAAAGAGGACCAGGTCCTTTGTGTCCCTTTTTAACATCATTTTCAGATTTAACAAATTTCACATGCCTTTCTTTAGCTTTTATCAGACTCTCACATTTCTCTTTCAAATAACCATTTTGACCACAGTAAGTGCACACAAGGTTGTTAGTTATAGACACATATTTGCTATGAGGATTATAGGGGGGTTCTATTGGTCTGCGTCCCAACCCTTTCTTTCCATTGAAACTCTGATTAGACAGATTAAAGAGTATCTTAGAGGAATCAATCCATTTTAGAGAGTGGCTTAACTCCTCCTTGACCTTTCTCAGATCCTTTCTCAGTTTGAGAATTAATTTCAAAAGAAGCAACTAGCTTAGACTCGAACATTTTTAGCTTTTCTTCCAGTTCTTCCTCAAGAATGCTAAGCTTTCTCTTTCCACCTACTGAGGTACCAGGGTCCTTCTCAGGTGTTATGTTGCTGGTTTCTAGAGTACCTATCCTTTCACTCATTTCAGAAACTTGAGACATGAGATCAGAGTTCTTATCCTTACAAACTTAATTTTTTATACAACATTAAGTTTTCAGTGGTTCGTTCATCAACAGAGTCAATAAGCAGGGCATCAAGTTTCCTCAAGTTTTCAACATGCAGATTATCTAGATCATCTTTAAGATCAAAGAGAGTTACCTCATCTGAATCGTCTTCATCATCAGATTTTGCCATCAAAGATAAAATAGAGTTGAAAATGCTTTCATCATCTCCAATAGCCATCATTGAAACATCCTCATGACTTTTTGCATCTTTTTCTGATTCACTTGAATCATTTCCCCAAACAACAAAGTATTTTCTCACCAACTGATCAACATGTGCCTTTCTTCGAGCATGGTCAGGGACTAGGTCCCTCTTTCGAGGTCTGGTGTCATGAGTTTCCTCCTTTTAACTAGGACAGTCCCTCATGAAGTGACCAGGCTTTCCACATTTATGGCAAAGATCATTTGTCGTGGCAGTTCTGTTAACAGGGGTTTTCTTTTGGAAGCATCCATGCTTCTTTAAGATTTTCTGAAATCTTCTAGTGACATATGACATCTCATCCTCCTCTTCAGTCACCTCACTTTGAGATGTTTTCAAAGCAATGAACTTCTCCTTCTTTCCTTCCTTCACAGTCCTCCCTTGTTTCTTGTTCATCTTGTAGGTCTAAAGATTCCCAATCAGTTCATCCATGGGAAGAGTCATTAGATCTTTGGCTTCTGTAATGTCTTCCACCTTGCTTTCCCGAGAATTGGGAAGCACTTTGAGGATCTTGTGAATTTTCTTGCTAACAGGAATAGGCTCACCCAGGCCTCTCAGCTCGTTGGTGATAGAGGTGAATCTTGAGTTCATCTCAAAGATTGTTTCCCCTTCCTTCATAATGAAATTTTCGTACTGAGTGGTGAGCATATCAACCTTAGACTCTTTCACTCGCTGGGTTCCTTCATGAGCTGTTTGAAGACAGTCTCATATCTCCTTGGTAGTTTCACAGGCAGAAATTTTGTTGTATTTGTCTGCTCCAATTCCACACACCAGAATCTTCTTAGCTTTGTAGTTCTTTTCTATCTTCTTCCTATCTGCTTCATTGTACTCTTTTCTGGTTTTGACAGCAGTAGTGGTGAGCTTTTCATCCTTCACTTCCTTTGTAGGAATATATGGTCCATCGAGAATAATGTCCCACAACTCAGTATCCTCAGCGTTAATGTAATCGTGCATTCTATTTTTCCACCATCCATAGTATTGACCATTAAAACGAAGTGGCCTGGTAAAGGACTGACCTTCCTCCATATTGGGTGGGGCAGCCATTCCTTCTGGATCTTTTCTTTTCTAGGTGTTAACCAAAATGAAAAGTCATGCTCTGATAACACTTGTTGGAATGTATGCGTCCACCTATTTTGATGGGACCAGGTCCTCAGCACAATTACAGTAATCGATAGAAAATAAATGTTGAAAGTAAAGATTGCACAAACAACTTTACGTGGAAACCTCCTTGCTCAAGGGAGTAAAACCACGACCTGTTCTCAACAGGACTTTTATAACTGCTTTCACTAATCTTCTCCAAGCAAAAGTAAAAGCCAGTTTACAAAATGAGATTAGTCTGCTAATCTCCACACTAAGCAATACCTCCTATCACTTAGCTGAGCCAGAGTAAATACCACACTGCCCACTATACTAATCCTAATCGATTAATATAGACTTTTAGAGTAAGAACCTAAGTTACCTTTAACCTAGTTCTTACAAAGATTCAAACAAGTTTGAGACATTTCTTTCACAAGTGAAACGAATCCTACAATATAAGAACTATTACAAGCAAGCAAAACTACAGCTAGTACAGAAAGCAATCGAAGCACTTCTATCAGGTCCCTTGCTATTTTGAAGCTTGAAAGTATCCTTTTTGAATGAATGGTGAATAATGTTGTTTGATGTTTGATATATACCATGAAGAGTAATTACCAAACATACAAGCAACCTCATCGCTTCTGATTGGTGAAGTACTCTGCAGCTTTCACCAACTTCCTGACACAGACAACCTTTACAGCTATCCAACACTTTGACTACTGGACGAGTATTCATACTCTGCAGAGGACCAGGTCCCTGCACTTATGAGGAGATCATCAAAATATCTAGGAACATAAGCATTTATCACATATGAAAATTACAACATATACATTCAACTAACAAAGAAGTTATTCTTATCGTATCTCCTCCTTATATTAGGAATTAAGTTGACATTTATCAAGTTGAAATAGACCTTTCACTTCTCTTGGGAGTTGTTGGTAGGAGAAACAGAAGGTGCTATGCCCACTCGTATAAGCTTGTTTAGCAAAAAAATCAGCCACACTATTATCTTCTCTATAACAGTGAGAAACAATGATGTTCACTTTATCCATGTTCTGGATAGTGTCTTGGATGATCCTTTTGAGCTTCAGATTTGTTGTGTCTCTGTTGTTCAACATATCCAGAATTATAAGAGAGTCCAACTCCAATTGCATTTTGGTAAAACTGTTCTAGATGCACCATTTAAGTCCATAGTTAGCAGCCACTGCTTCTGCTTGATACAAAGACAAGATTTATGTTGAGTGACATTATTGATACAAAGACAAGATAAATGGCTTTACTACACAATTTCATCAACATGAGGAACAATTTTGCTAGTTTGATTGCTATATTTAAACTGCTTTAATATGCATTGCTTGAGCCGAGGGTCACTTGAAAACAACCTATCTACCTTCTTGAGATAGGGGTAACTTCTGAGTATGTTATACCCTCCCAAATATAACATTCATTCTAAAGAAGGGAACCAAGCGTGATTCATTCATTAAGGTGCAATTCATTGGAGTCAAATAAGAAAAAAAATGAATTGGATTGAGCTAAGGGTCATTTGGAAATAACCTCTCTACCTTCTTGAGGTAGGGGTGGAGTCTGAGTACACTAGTGACTAGACCCTCCTAAATATCACCTGTGGATTACAAATGTTATGTTATTGTTGTTGTTATTGAATTCATCGAAAAAAGAATCCTACTATATGTAGATTGCTTATGTATATACCACACAAATTTTAACTACAACCATGTTAAATATCTTATATTATATTTAGGAAAAATAGTAATCTATAATCTATACGTAGAGCTTCCAAATATAGTAAAAAGTAAAAACATAAAACCATCATATAAGTTCACACAAAAAATAGATATATCAAGTCTTGTAATTTGAATTTGAATATATTTTTTCTCGAGGGAGGAAACAATATTTTTAGTGAGGAGATTAGATTTGACTAATTTAGAAGATTAATAAAATCCATTTCATCTCTTAATTAATATTCCTTTTTTTTGCCTTTTTAACTTCTATAAATCAAACACACATTGTGTATCTAATTGCAATAGATCTTCATCACACCATTCATGTTCTTTTAGTCAACATATTCTTCCTCCTCCTTTTTACCTTGAAATGAACAAAACTCTCCCTTCTTCGTACATTCATCTTTGAAGCATCGATATAAATCATACCATCCGTTAATAAGTTACTAGAGGTGAGATTTCTCATTATTTTCTTTGTTTTTCACCTTTGTTCATCGTGTTTAAAGTTTTATCATGTGTTGAAGATCGATGATGATGATTCTTCATATATGTATTTAAGGGTTCAGTATTTGTCCCATCCTAATTTTGTGTGTTCACTTTGATCAAGTTGGAGATTAAGAATCTGATTGGAATAATTTTTGTTGTTTAAAATCTCCCAATGAGTTATCCCAAATATTTTTCCACATATAATCAACCATTTTGTTTAGTTGTTGGATTGAAAATTAAATATTCGTACCTATTTAATAAAATTTTCCTAATATATAAATACATGATATTTTACCTAAAAATAGCTAAAATGATTTACTTCGATCTCATTCCTTTCGGTATATTTTGTTTAGAATTGACTGATTTTTAGTCTTTACGAGGATTGAATCAAAGTCTTTATTGAATTTTATCATTTTTTCAGTTTTTACTTAAAAGTTTCTACTAGTACTTCCAAAATATTTGTTTTCACTGGAAAATCTCGGTCAAACATATCTTTATAACAATTAAATATTTTTCTTTTTTGATAAAGAAAAGTTTGACCTTTCAGAAGGTTGGTCAAGCTTGCTTTAATTGTTCGCTCGCTTGTTCTTCTCGGTCAAACATATCTTTATTTGTTTTAGTTGTTGGATTGAAAATTAAATATTCCTACATATTTAATAAAATTTTCCTTATATATAAATATATGATATTTTACCTAAAAATAGCTAAAAAGATTTACTTCGAATTGACTGCCTTTTTGTCTTTACCAGGATTGAATCAAAGTCTTTATTGAATTTCATCATTTCCTTTAGAATGAAGTTAAGGATTGATATCCTTTAAATCAGAATTGAAGTATAGATTATTCCAAGACTAGATTACCCAAAGTTAGTGATAATTTTTAATTTGATAAACATGAATTTATGGTAATCTAGTCTTTGAAAAATCAAAAAGTACTTATTTTTTTAGGAGAAGCTATTTTTTCAGTTCTATTTAAAAGTTGAAAACAATTTCTACTAGTACTTTAAAATATTTGTTTTTACCCCAAAATCTTGGTCAAACACTTTCACTGATCTTTAAAACAAATTAAATGTTTTTCTTTTTAGATAAAGAAAAGTTTGACCTTTCAAAAGCTTGGCCAAACATGTTTTAAGCACAAGCTTTAACTGCTCACTTGTGCATTGTGTAGTTGGACACGGATGGATATTACAACTATATTTTTTAAGATGATTTTCAACTTCACTTTTATTTATTTGATTAGGACATATAGAAAACAAAGATGACAAAAAACACATCTGATGATATGCCGGACAAGGAAGTCAATTGTGCAGCAAGGATTCTAATGCAAATATCCAACTACACATCCTGCACATTCAATCTTGGCGAAAGGTCAGAGGAATCAAGAGCTATGAATAGTCTCGAAACGATTCAACCCTGTAGTGAGGAAATAAGAACTTGTTTCCATAGAGAAGAAGCTCTAAGATACACACAACCTGAGAAAGTTTTCTCATAAACAGCTGTTGACGGAAAGAAGTCTGTTGTGGCTCCGCTAAAAAGACGTGGAGGCAAACTATCCAAAAGGATTTGTCATTACGATATTCTTAAGAGGAATAGACCGCCTTTTTTCACTCTCCATTGTTTGGTAAGAGATGCAGCGGCTAGATTGCCTGGAGGGATTGGGACTAGGGATGATGTTTGTATTTTGGCAAGGGATTCACAATTCATCTTTGAGGACATCTCCGATTCACAACTTAACAAAGCTGTAAGGGGAGGGTTGGACCGTCTACACTATGAAGACGATCCGTGTGTAAAATATGAGAGTGGAAGGCATCGGTGGACTTATCTACATGGAGATAGAAGGGTAGAAGATTTTGAAGAAGATTCGACAAAAGCTCTGAAATGAATTTTGTAAACTAAAGATTAAAGACTTTCAGCTGTAAATTGTAAGCATGTCTTTGTATTGCTGTATCTTTCTGGATATTTTTGTGTTTAATATAAATATCATTAGTTCAAAAAAATGTGTTTGTTGGTTTACTATTGCTTGTTAGTTCCTAAAATCAAAACTTGAGAATTCACTAACTTCCTCAAATGGCCACTCAGGTTGATACATGTTTTGATATGCTTTATTTGAGTCGATGGTCTATCAAAAATAATAGTTCTACCTTCAAAAGTTAGGGGATAGCTGCGTACCTTTTTTTCCTAGTAGCTAGTTTTGAGTTCCCCTAGTTCAGCTACTCGAGGGCAAATCAATGTTCATAAGGCACTCAGCTTGGGAAAAGCATGGTTTAGGTAATTGATCTACGCGAGACCTTCCATTGATCTAGGGAGAACACTCCAGGAGACTATGCTGCCCTTGTTCGCGAAAATGCGCCACACCAAGTTGTGAGATTTCACTGGATATGTTGTGTCTGGCCACTCAAGTTGATTCCTGGGACCCCCTTCCATGTCTGGTTTCCGATGCAAGAAGATGGTTTTTTTTTTCGTTTGGAGTTTTTTTGTAGGAGAAAAGATTTAAGTTAAGTGATTTTATTGATATAAAGGATAGATAAATGGATTTACTACACAATTTCATCAACATGAGTTACGATTTGAGAAATTTACCCCTTGGCTGGTGAATTTTCGATTTGAGCTATCTTCCACTGTTTTGCATGACCTTAACCACTATATAAGCACTAGTCGAATCAAGCTCTGAGTACAGAGTTAGCAGCACCTGAAGCACTAATTGTCCTGGTTCATAAAGAAACAAGACAATGGGGTCACGCTGGACTTGTAAATTTGTGCAAAACTTGTATAGTTTTTGTCAGAACCTTAGTTTTTGCAAAGCAGCTATTGGAACAATGGGTCGAGTTTAAGCTCTCCTTATCTTTGTAATTTTATTCATCAATATAGGGGTCTCACAACTATACGGTGATAATTTTTTTTATAAAAAAATGGAAAATGGGGTCATGAATGATGCCCATTCCAATAGAAGCACGCCTGCGCTCTTAGCTAAAAGACTCCCCTCGCTACAACAAAAACAACTTTTAGCGTCAATAAAAATACACATCAACAAAGAGTGATAAATCTTTTACCCGCAATAGTTAATTATCATTGATCCAATGTCGCTATAGGCTTTTGCGGCATTTAAAAGAGTGCTAAAATATAATTGCCACTAGTAATTGCCGGCAATTAAGCAATTGTAGTTAATGAATTGCTGCTAAAAATCATTTTAGATGTATTACTTGTGACTTTGATTTCCAAGTACAGAGTTAGATGCATTGTGCAAGTCTAATTCAGTAGATGAGATAAAGGAGAAATGAAGTTTAACTACAATTGTATTAAATATGTTTTATTATACTAGGGAAAAATAGTGATCTATAAGCTTATATATATAGCTTCCAAATATAGTAAAATAAAAACATAAAAATCATCATATAAGCTCACACGAAAAATTAGATACATCAAGTCTTGTAATTTGAATTTGAATTTTTTTTTTTTTGGTGGAAGAAATATTTTGAGTGAAGAGATTAGATTGAATAATTTAGAAAAAAATTAAAATCCATTCATCTCTAATTAATATACGCCCTTTTAACTTCTATCTCCATAATCTATAAATCAAACAGACACACTCATGTGTATCTGAAAAATACTCAAAAATACTTCACGTTTCTACGCTAAAAACTTGGTCAAACACTTCACTCTTTACAAAGATTGACAAAAAACACATCTGATAACATGCCGTACAAGGAAGTCAATCGTGCAACAAATATTCTAATGCAAATGGCCAACAGTAGATCATGCACATTCAATCTTGGCGAAAGGTCAGAGGAATCAAAGGCCGAGGGTCACTTGAAAACAACCTATCTACCTTCTTGAGATAGGGGTAAGTTCTAAGTATATATACTATACCCTCGCAAACCTCACAAATATAACATTCATTCTCAAAAAGGGAACCAGGCGCGAGGCATTCAGTAAGGTGCAATTCATTGGAGTCAAATAAGAACCTTCTTGAGGTAGGGGTGGGGTCTGAATACACTAGTGACTAGACCCTCCTAAACATCACCTGTGGATTACAATTGTTATGTTATTGTTGTTGTTATTGAATTCATCGGAAAAAAAATCCTACTGTATGTAGATTGTTTACGTATATACCACATGAATTTTAACTACAAACATGTTAAATATCTTATATTATATTTAGGAAAAATAGTAATCTATAATCTTATATGTAGAGCTTCCAAATATAGTAAAAAGTAAAAACATAAAAACCATCATATAAGTTCACACAAAAAATTAGATATATCAAGTCTTGTAATTTGAATTTGAATATATTTTTTTGGAGGGAGGAAACAATATTTTTAGTGAGGAGATTAGATTTGACTAATTTAGAAGATAACTAAAATCCATTTCATCTCTTAATTAATATTCCTTTTTAAGCCCTTTAACTTCTATAAATCAAACACAAATTGTGTATCTAATTTCAATATATCTTCATCACACCATTCATGTTCTTTCGGTCAACATCTTCTTCCTCCTCCTTTTTATCTTGAAATGAACAAAACTCTCCCTTCTTCTTCCTACATTTATCTTTGAAGCATCGATATAAATCCTACCATCCATTAACAAGTTACTAGAGGTGAGATTTCTCATTATTTTCTTTGTTTTTCACCTTTGTTCATCGCATTTAAAGTTTTATCATGTGTTGAAGATGATGATGATTCTTCATATATATATATATGTATGTATTTAAGGGTTCAGTATTTAACCCATCCTAATTTTGTGTGTTCACTTTGATTAAGTTGGAGCTTAAAAATCTGATTGGAATAATTTTTGTTGTTTAAAATCTCTCAACGAGTTATCCCAAATATTTTTCCACATGGAAACCACTATTTGTTTTAGTTGTTGGATTGAAAATTAAATATTAGTACATATTTAATAAAATTTTCCTAATATATAAATACATGATATTTTACCTAAAAATAGCTAAAAAGATTTACTACGATTTTATTCCTTTCGGTATATTTTGTTTAGAATTGACTGTTTATTTGTCTTTACCAGGATTGAATCAAAGTCTTTATTGAATTTCATCATTTCCTTTAGAATGAAGTTAAGGATTGAATTCCTTTAAATCAGAATTGAAGTATAGATTACCAAAAGTTCATGTTTATCAAATTATAGAAGAGGAAGTTAGTGAATTTTTTTTAATTTGATAAACATGAATTTATGGTAATCTAGTCTTTGAAAATCAAAAGTACTTATATTTTTAGGAGCAGCTATTTTTTCAGTTCTACTTAAAAGTTGAAAACAATTTCTACTACTACTTTAAAATATTTGTTTTTACACCAAAATCTTCACTGATCTTTAAAACAAATTAAATGTTTTTCTATTTAGATAAAGAAAAGTTTGACCTTTCAGAAGCTTGGTCAAATTTGCTTTTAAGTGCAAGCTTCAAGTGTTCACTCTTTATTCTTGTCAAGTATATTAGTATATTTTTTTTATGTTCCCGCTAAGAAATGGAGGTGCATTGTGTACATTAACTATATTTTAAAGCTGATTTTCAACTTTAATTTTGTTTATTTTAACAGGACATATAGAAAACAAAGATGACAAAAAACACATCTGATGATATGCCGGACAAGGAAGTCAATCGTGCTGCAAAGATTCTAATGCAAATAGCCAACAACAAATCATGCACGTCATTCAATTTTAGAGAAAGGTCAGAGGAATCACGAGCTATGAATAATGTCGAAACGATTCACCCCTCTAGCGAGGAAATAACAGCTTGTTTCTATAGAGAAGAAGCTCTAAGGTACGTACACACAACTTGACAAGGCTTTCTCATATACAACTGTTGACAGTAAGAAATCTGTTGTCGCTCTGCTGAAAAGGCGTGGAGGCAAACTATTCAAAAGGATTTGTCATTACGATATTCTTAAGAGGAATAGACCGCCTTTTTTCACTCTTCATTGTTTGGTAAGAGATGCAGCGGCTAGATTGCCCGGAGGTGTTGAGACTAGAGATGATGTTTGTGTTTTGGCAAGGGACTCACAATTCATCGTTGAGGACATCTCCGATTCACAACTTAGCAAAGCTGTAAAGGGAGGATTGGACCGTCTGCACTATGAAGACGATTCGTGTGTAAAATATGAGAGGGGAAGGCATCGGTGGACTTATCGATAGAAAGGTAGAAGATTTTGAAGATGATTCGACATAAACTCTGAAATGAATTTTGTAAACTAAAGATTAAAGACTTTCAGCTGTAATCTTCTCTTTTTTTGTTTGGTATAAATATCATTAGTTCAAAAAAAAAAGATGTGCTTGTTGGTTTATTAATGCTTGTTAGTTCCTAAAACACTATCTGACCATGTGAAAGAAAAATCAAATGGTCCAGTAAGTTGATAATTTTGTAACTTTCTCAAATGGTGACTCATGTTGATACCTGTTTTGATATGCTTTATTTGAGTCTAGGGTCTATCAGAAATAACATATCTGAAATGGACCCCTCTCAGAGGCACAGAGAGACTTTGCACAAGTCTCAAGCAGATCTGGCTAGATTACCTTCATCTGGAAGAAGAGTTTTGGAGACAGAAAGCAGGGATGAGCTGGTTTAAGAAAGGGGAAAGAAACACCAAATTCTTTCATGCATATGTCAATGGTAGAAGGAAAAAGCTTCAATTGAATAGAATTCAGAATGAAAATATAGAATGGATAGAATGTAGCACAAGTATTGCTACAGAAGCTGTTAATTTTTTTCAAAAACAGTTCACCGAGGACTGTTTTCCTGAAATTTTTGACATTTTAGAGCATATTCCTACCAAGATCACATCTGCCCAGAATGAACAATTGCAAACTTTACCTACTGAGGAAGAAGTGAAAGTTGTCGTATTTTAAGGGCATTTTGGTCTTTTCCCTAATCAATTCCTTTGGTTATAGTTAAGTGTTGGACTGATTTTTAGATCAGTTTGTCCCATTTTAAAACAGTGAGAGTGAGGGTTTTGAGTGAAGAGGAGAAAAAGAGGAGAAGAAGAAAAGAAGAAGAGGAGAAAAGGGAAGATCAAGCAAGGAGATCATCGTGGATATCGTCGGGGGTGATCCCTACTAGGTATGTGAGTTCATAGTGATGGGTTGATTCTTTCCCCCACACACCAAACTCGTTTTATTATTGAGAAAAGATTGGTTGTGTTGTTTGGAGTTGTTAGTTGTGTTGTTGATATTGTTAATTGTGTTGTTGAAGTCCCTTGTTGATTTGGGACATGATTTGGTTGTATTTTTGAGTTAAATCTCTGGTATGTTGAGGGATTTTATGATCCTTAGTGTTGGTTGGTTCATACCCCCACACGCCAACTCGTTTTTAATTCCAAGAAAAGATTTATTTTAGTTGTTGAAGTTGTTGGTTGTGTTGTTGAAGTTCTTGTTGATGAGGGATATGTTTCCGGTTGTGTTCTTGAGTCGAATCTATTGTATGTTGAGGGGTTTTATGTTTCTAAGTGATTGGGGCTGAAACCATTGAAGTGGAGGGCTAGCGCGCCTGGCAGAGTGCCCAGCAGGCCCCTTTGAAGTTGAGGGCTGGCACCCCGCGCCTCTCCTAGCGCCAAGAACACCAATCCTTCCCTTTCATTCCCCACTTTTTCATACATGTTCCTTGGTAAAGTACCTATGTTTTATAGTTGTTTCCAATACTTTAAGGTACATCTTAACATCCCAAACTCATCTGTAACATGTGATCAAACACCTTGAATTCATAATCCGATTCAAGGAGAGTTAGTTTCCAAGTCAAGTGAAGTTAGAAGTCAAGTGAGGTTAGAAGTCAAGTGAAGTTAGAGCCATTAGAAGTTAAGTAAGTCAAAGCAAGTTTTTTTTTTAGTTGTTCAAGAGTCTTTAGTGAACGTTTTAACTTCATTTCAAGACTCAAGTTTCAAGTCAAGTAAAAGGGTATAGAGTTTCAGGTCAAGTAAAAGAGTATAGATTTTCAAGCTAAGTAAGAGTCTCAAGTTTCAAGTTAAGTCAAGAGTTTAAAGTTGAGTTCATTTCTCAAAAGCTATTAGGGAACTAAATATTCCCAAAGAAGTTTATAAATGTTTTTACATTTGAGTAAGAGAGGAAACATGTTTTCCAAAAGAGCCTTTGGGCTAAGTTTTGAGTAATTATCTCAACTAAAGCAAGATGTGTTTAAAGACACTTATGAGCCAAAGTATTTTTGGGAGTAGTATTGAGC